>ML112035.1:0-17778 GCA_003697995.1 Taxidea taxus jeffersonii
TGATAGGGATTGCATTAAACGGGTAGATTGCTTTAGGTAGCATAGACATTTTCACAATATTTGTTCTTCCACTCCACTAGCATGGAATATTTTTCCATCTCTTTGTGTCTTCCTCAATTTCTTTCATGAGTATTTTATAATTTTCAGAGTACAGATTCTTTGCCTCTTTGGTTAGGTTTATTCCTAGGTACCTTATGGTTTTGGGTGCAAGGGTAAATGGGATCAACTCCTTAATTTCTCTTTCTTCTGTCTTATTGTTGGTGTATAGAAATGCAACTGATTTCTGTGCATTGATTTTATATCCTGACATGTTACTGAATTGCTGTACAAGTTCTAGCAGTTTAGGAGTGGAGTCTTTTGGGTTTTCCATTCATAAAGTATCATATCATCTGCAAAAAGTGAGAGCTTGACTTCTTCTTTGCCGATTTGAATGCCTTTAATTTCTTTTTGTTGTCTGATTGCTGAGGCTAGGATTTCTAGCACTATGTTGAATAGCAGTAGTGATAGTGGACATCCCTGCCGTGTTCCTGACCTTAGCAGAAAAGATCAGTTTTTATCCATTGAGAATGATATTTGCAGTGGGTTTTTCATAGATGGCTTTGGTGATACTGAGGTATGTACCCTCTATGCCTACACTTTGAAGAGTTTTGATCAATAAAGGATGCTGTACTTTGTCAAATGCTTTTACAGCACCTGTTGAGAGTATCACATGGTTCTTGTTCTTTCTTTTATTAATGTATTGTATCACATTGATTGATTTGCAGATGTTGAACCAACCTTGCAGCCCTGGAATAAGTCCCACTTGGTTGTGGTGAATAATCCTTTTAATGTACTGTTGGATCCTATTGGCTAGTATTTTGGTGAGAATTTTTGCATCTGTGTTTATCAAGGATATTGGTCTGTAATTCTCTTTTTTGATGGGGTCTTTTTCTGGTTTTGGGATCAAGGTAATCCTGGCCTCATAAGATGAGTTTGGAAGTTTTCCTTCCTTTTCTATTTTTTGGAATAGTTTCAGGAGACTAGGTATTCATTCTTCTTTAAATGCTTGGTAAAATTCCCCTGGGAAGCCATCTGACCCTGGGCTCTTGTTTGGGAAATTTTTGATGACTGCTTCAGTCTCCTTACTGGGTATGGGTCTGTTCAGGTTTTCTGTTTCACCAGAAAACCTGGTTCAAGAAAAACTTTCTGGTTCAGAAAAACTAGTTCAGTTGTGGTAACTTATATGTGTCTAGGAATGCATCCATTTCTTCCATATTGTCAAATTTGCTGGTGTATATTTGCTCATAATATGTTCTTTTAATTGTTTGTATTTCTTTGGTGTTGGTTGTGATCTCTCCTCTTTCATTCATGATTTTATTTATTTGGGTCCTTTCTCTTTTCTTTTGGATAAGTCTGGCCAGGGGTTTATCAATCTTATTAATTCTTTCAAAGAACCAGCTCCTAGTTTCATTGATTTGTTCTATTGTTTTTTTGGTTTCTATTTCATTGATTTCTGCTTTGATCTTTATTATTTCTCTTCTCCTGCTGGGTTTAGGCTTTCTTTGTTGCTCTCTCTCAAGTTCCTTAAGGTGTAGGGTTAGGTTGTGTATTTGAGACCTTTCCTGTTTCTTGAGATAGGCTTGTATCGCTATATATTTTCCTCTCAGGACTGCCTTTGCTGTGTCCCACAGATTTTGGACCGTTGTGTTTTCATTATCATTTGTTTCCATGGTTTTTTTCAATTCTTCTTTAATTTCCTGGTTGACCCATTCATTTTTTAGAAGGATGCTGTTGAGCCTCCATGTATTTGTGCTCTTTCCACATTTCCTCTTGTGATTGAGTTCTAGCTTCAGAGCATTGTGGTCTGAAAATATGCAGGGAATGATCCCAATCTTTTGATACCTGTTGAGACCTGATTTATGACCCAGGATGTGATCTATTCTGGAGAATGTTCCATGGGCACTAGAGAAGAATGTGTATTCTGTTGCTTTGGGATGGAATGTTCTGAATATATCCGTGATGTCCATCTGCTCCAGTGTGTCATTTAAGACCTTTATTTCCTTGTTGATCTTTTGCTTGGATGATCTGTCCATTTCAGTGAGGGGCGTGTTAAAGTCCCCTACTATTATTGTATTATTGTCAGTGTGTTTCTTTGATTTTGTTATTAATTGGTTTATATAGTTGGCTGCTCCCATGTTAGGGGCATAGATATTTAAAATTGTTAGATCTTCTTGTTGGACAGACCCTTTGAGTATGATATAGTGTCCTTCCTCATCTCTTATTATAGTCTTTGGCTTAAAATCTAATTGATCTGATATAAGGATTGCCACCCCAGCTTTCTTCTGATGTCCATTAGCATGGTAAATTGTTTTCCATCCCCTCACTTTCAATCTGGAGGTGTCTTCAGGTCTAAAATGAGTTTCTTGTAGGCAGCATATTGATGGGTTTTGTTTTTTTATCCATTCTGAAACCCTGTGTCTTTTGATTGGGGCATTTAGCCCATTTACATTCAGGGTAACTATTGAGAGATATGAATTTAGTGCCATTGTATTGCCTGTATGGTGATTGTTACTGTATAATGTCTCTGTTCCTTTCTGGTAATACTTTTAGGGTCTCTCTTTGCTTAGAGGACCCCTTTCAATATTTCCTGTAGAGCTGGTTTGGTGTTTACAAATTCTTTCAGTTTTTGTTTGTCCTGGAAGCTTTTAATCTCTCCTTCTATTTTCAATGATAACCTAGCTGGATAAAGTATTCTTGGCTGCATGTTTTTCTCGTTTAGTGCTCTGAATATATCATGCCAGTTCTTTCTGGCCTGCCAGGTCTCTGTGGATAAGTCTGCTGCCAGTCTAATATTTTTACCATTGTATGTTACAGACTTCTTGTCCCAGGCGGCTTTCAGAATTTTCTCTTTGTCACTAAGACTTGCAAGTTTTACTATTAGATGATGCACTGTGAACCTGGTCTTATTGATTTTGAGGGGGATTCTCTGTGCTTCCTGGATTTTGATGCGTGTTCCCTTTGCCATATTATGGAAATTCTCTACAATAATTCAGTCCAGTATACCTTCTGCTCCCCTCTCTCTTTCTTCTTCTTCTGGAATCCCAATTATTCTAATATTGTTTCGTCTTATGATATCACTTACCTCTTGAATTCTCCATTCATGGTCCAGTAGTTGTTTGTCTCTCTTTTGATCAGCTTCTTTATTCTCCATCATTTGGTCTTCTATATCACTAATTCTCTCTTCTGCCTCATTTATCCTAGCAGTAAGAGCCTCCATGTTTGATTGCACCTAATTAATAGATTTTTTTTATTTCAACTTGGTTAGATTTTAGTTCTTTAATTTCTTCAGAAAGGGCTTTTATTTCTCCAGACAGGGTTTCTCTAAGGAAGGAAGATTCCATTCCTTTTTTGAGCCCAGCTAGCCCCTTGAGAATTGTCATTCTGACCTCTATATCTGACATATTACCAATGTCTGTATTAAGTTCCTAGCCTTTGGTACTGCCTCTTGTTCTCTTTTTGTTGGAAGTTTTTCCACCTTGTCCCTTTATCCAGATAAGAATATGTGAATGAGAGAATAAAATACTAAAAGGCTGTCAAAGACCCCAGAAAAATGTGTGTTAACCAAATCAGAAGAGACTCCAAATCATGGGGATGAGAAGGGGTAAAAAGAAGTTCAAAAAAAATTGAAAAAAGAAAATATATATATTAGACTGGTGAATAGAACAGAGCCACCCACTTGATTTTGGGAGTATTTTGGTCTCTTAGAAGAAACTGCCTCCCAAATTTTAAAGAAAAAATATATATATATATATATATATATATATATATATATATACACACACACACACACACACACACACACACACACACACACACATACAAATAAGGATAAACATGATGAAGGTATGGAATATGACTAAAGATGAAAATTTTTAAAAAATTCTAAAGAAGGAGTTGATAAGATAAATTGGTTGGGAAAAGAAAGAAAAAGAAAGTGGAGAGAATTTGCTCAGGCTGGAGACTAGAACAAACCCTGTGCTAGATTTAGGGTATATTTTGATCTATTAGAATAAGTTGTATCCCAAAATTGTTTAGAGTAAAGAGCCCTATATGTATACAAAAGATAAAGTTAGATACAATGAAGGATAAAATATGACTATAATAATAATGGTTCAAAAAGATTTTTTAAGAAAGCCATTGTTAAGATAAACTAGTTAAAAAATGTTAAAAGAAGAAAGAGAAAAATTTTTAAAAATTAGAATAAGAAAAAAAATAAAATTTAAAAAAATGTAATTAACTTTGCCAGACTAAAGAATCATGAGGAGAAAGCCATGAATTCCATGCTTTGCTTTTCCCCTCCTCTGGAATTCTGCTTTCTTTTTGATCAGTGAACTTGGTCTTGGCTGGATGTTCTTGCTGATCTTCTGGGGGAGAGGCCTGTTGTAGTGATTCTTAAGTATCTTTGCTTGAGGCAGAATTGCACTGCCCTTGCCAGGGGCCGGGCTAAGTAATCTGCCTCCCCCCTTCACTCTGGGGAGCTTTTGTTCCCTGAATGCTTTCTGTAGAGCTCTGGAGGACAAGAATGAAAATGGCAACCTCCCAGTCTCAGGCTTCAATGAGCCGAGAGTTTGGGGCCCCACTCCTCCGTGTACCCTTGGAGAAAAGCCATCATTCCCTCCCATGTCCCTGGTCTCTGGCCGTGCTCCAGACTCACCCAGCCTGTGACAGAGTTTTTCTGTCTCTGGAGCACAGCCCCGTTTAGAGTCTCCACACCCAACATATCTCTGCCGCTCTTTCAGGGGGATCTCCCCGGATCTGCCACTGTGGGGTCCCTGCTCAAAGAGCAGTGGTCCAACTGTGCTGACGATCACAGTTTAAGGTGACCCTGAGCTGAGAGCTCACTCCTCTGCCCTGTCTCTATAGCCGGCTTCCCTGCTCTAATACCTGTGAGTTCTGCTACACTCAGACACCCCTGATCCGTTACCGCGTGGGACCTGAGACCACACTGTCCCCATGAGGGCTCCACCCCGCTTAGCCTCTGGAGCAATGTCCCTCAGTGGAGCAGACTTCTAAAACTTCTGATTTTGTGCTCCTTTGGTCCGCTGCTTGCCAGGAGCTGCCCCCTCCCCACCCCACGGTCTATCTTCCCATTGCTTCGGATTCCCTTCTCTGCAGGTCCTACCTTTCAGAAAGTGGTTGATTTTCTGTTTCTATAATTGCTGCTCCTCTTCTCTTCAATCTCCTGTTGGATTTGTAGGTGTTTGGAATGGTTTGGTAAATATCTAGCTGAACTCCTACTACATGATGTCATCTCAGCCTGCTACTCCTCCATCTTGTCCTTTTGTGAATTTGTCATGCATCTGCTGGGTGACTGGCTCAAACAGAGTCTGGTTTGAGTAAACCTAACCTCAGTGGTCTCTCCTTACCACTGTATGTCAACCAAGTGAACTAATTAGAACCTTACGCATGTTGGTGAACAGATTAGAGCAAAAGGATCCTAATGAGCCCTGGCTGGGTGTCCCCAGCTCATCTCGGTTTCCCATCCACAAAGCATGGAACAAAGAGCAAATATTTAACTGACATTTTCTTATGACTAAGTCTATGCCTTTAAGTCAGAATTTTAATATTTGAAATAATACTAAAGCCCTTGCACTCATAACAACAACTTCCTTTTTTAATGGAGCATCAATTATATCTGTGGTGGTTTAATAACCTGTTTTAGAACAAGAAATGAAAATAAGCAGCTACACATATTAAACATATCATTTATGCTTTTTGGAAGTGTTCAGATTTGGGGTTGCCAAGTTTTATTATTGTCACTAGTCTCCTGAAACTCCAACATATTTCTTGTAAAAGAAAATATGGTTCTAACCATGAGAAAATTTATCAGATTAATAGGTATATAAAATAGAGAGATGGTTTCAAATCAGAAGCATAGCAAATAACTTTGATAGTAAACCTTCTGTTCCCTTAATTCCTGATTTTATTTTTGAAATATTGGCTCAAAATATTAGGAAAAAAAAGATTACCACAGAATAATCTCATAGTTAATAGAGCTCCATCTGGGTGATTTTAATTACTTTTCTAGTCAGCTAGAATGAGTGCTAGTTCTGGTGAAGTTACCCAAACTTATAGGAATGAAGTCTCCACATTTTAACTATTGCACAACTAGTACCTGTTTCTTATCACCCATCAATATGTTCATAAATTCTCCATAATGTGGAGCTTTACCTATAGAGAAGAAACCGGCAATGATTTCTGTTTGTCAGTGAGACCATTTCTTTTTTTTCCCTCCAGCTTTATTGAGCTGTAATTGACAAATGTAATTGTATTCCAAGGGTGCCATGAGATGATTTGATACCCATACTTCCGTTAAATGATTACCGCCATCAGGTTAATTAACATATCCATCACCTCACACAGTTACCTTTATTTTTCCTTTTTGTGATGAGAACACTTAAGACCTACTCTCGTGGTAAATTTCAGATATACAATATGAGAGTAACTACAGGCGCCATTCTGTGCATTAAATACCCAGATTCATTCCTTTTATAACTTTACCTTCTGACCTGCATCTCCCCATCTTCCCCCACCCGCCTCCACCCCCACCCCTGGTAGCCATTTCTGTAACTCTGACTTTTAAACTTTTTTAGATCCCACATGTGAGTGAGATAATACAGGAGTTTAGTCTTTGGCTTGTTTCACTTAGAATGGCACCCTCTAGGGTCATCCATGTTGTTGCAAATATCAAAGATTTTCTTTGTTCTGGCTAAATGGTGTGTGTGTGTGTGTGTGTGTGTGTGTCTGTGTGTCTGTTTTACACATCACGTCTTTGTTCAGCTATTGACAGACTGATTGTTTCCATATCTTCACCATTGTGAGTAATCCTGCAACGAACATGGGCATCCCATCTTTGAGATACTCATTTTGTTTCTTTGGATGTATATTCCCCAAAGTGGGATTGGCTGGATCGTATGGTAGTTAAATTCTTTTGTTTTGTATTTTCAGGGATCTCCATGGTGTTTTTCATAGGGGCTGCACCAGTTTACAAGAGTGCAAAAGGGTTCATTTTCTTCACATCTGTGCCAATGCTTGTTATTGTCTTTTTGATAAAAGCTAACCGGTGTTTGGTGATATCTCCCTGTGGTTTTGATTTGCGTTTCCCTGATAATTAATGATGTTAAGAACCTTTTTGGTGTATACCTGTTGGCCATTTGTATGTCTTCTTAGGAAAATGTCTATTCAGGTCTTTGTCCTTTTCTTAATTTTTTAGTTTGTTTGTTTGTTTTTTGCAGTTGAGTTGTATAGGGTCTTTATATATGTTTAGATGTTAACACCTTACCAGATAGATGCCTAGCAGATATTTTCTGCTGTTCTGTAGGTTGCCTTTATTTGTTGATTCTTTCCTTTTTGGCACAGAGCTTTTTAATTTGACATAGTCCCACTTGATTATTTTTGTTTTTGTTGTCTGTGTTTTTGGTGTCATATCCAAAATCTCATTGCCAAGGCCAGTGTTAAGGAGGTCTTCTTCCCTGTGTTTTCTTCCTGGAGTTTTATGGTTGTAGGTCTTATACTTAAGTCTTTAATGAATTTTGAGCTCATTTTTCAATGGTGTAAGCTAAGATAGAGGCTCAGTTTCATTCTTTTGCTAATACTCTATTTTTAATTATTATATTTATTTGGGCCACATTATTAAAAACAAGAGGTGGAAATGCTTTGTTCATTCTGTCAAATTTAAATGTGATCCTCACCGTTGCTTATTTGAATTCAAGAAAGCTGTATTCACATTAGTAATCTGTATTATTATTCTCACACTCATGGACTAGCAGAACCTAACGGGAATATATATTCCTAAATCCGAGAACAAGGGCTTGTGTAAATTTTAAATGGAACACAAGGTGCCCCAATTTCCAAGTTGGAAATTTTGCAAGTTTTTTTTTTTTCTGAACTGCTTGTTCCAAACAAATGTGGCATAATTTGGAGATTTTATGCTTGTCAAGGCTTTTTTACTTTGGTTTTATAATTTTCCCCAAATCTAACTCTACAGGTAGGTATGGTTCTATGTGTTAATGTCAGGTCATATGGGTTAATCTAAGGTAACATTAGCAAGTGTGTTTTAGTAATTTCCCCAGAGTAAACTTTATATTATTCTGGCTTTTCTGCCAACCGTTTGAGAGGTTGCCATTTTTAAAGATAAGGTCTTTTGTTTTCCAAGTGAAGGCCTGTTCTGGTGACTCTCACAAGGGGAGGATCCTCCTTTGGGCAGTAGCCTGCTCCAGGAGTGGCCTGGGCAAAAGTCACGGTGCCCTTGCTGCCATCCAGGCATGCCTGTCATCAGGCTCTGCTGTTTTCACACCTTCTCAAGGTGGATGCCACTTAGGCTCATGCTCAGTGCCTGAAGCCTGGCACCTTTGTTCATCTCTACTCATTGCAAGGCTTTCTGTCTTCCACCTTGCTTTACAGAATACTGAAGAACTTGGCAACAAGGCGGAAGCTTCTTCAGAGGCATTATACTTTAAAGATCATTAGCATGGTAATAAGGACAGCATTTAGGAGCCCATACTCTGCTGTCACGTATACCTGTGCTAAAATCTGGACCTGTCATTCATGGTGGGATACAAGCATCGACAAGTTACTCTGACCCTCAGTATCTTCTAAAATGAAATGGGAATAATAATTATCCTTTGAGGGTATGAGACTCCGATTAGGTAATGCATAAAAACCAGCCAGTGCAGGCACCTAACTCACAATGAACTGTTAGTAGTAAGTGACCTCCACGTATAGCTGCTGTCTCTTAGTCGGGTGTGTTATTTTTGTGTCTGATCTGTCAGCCCCTCTTAGTCCAGGTTGAATTCGTGTCTACACTGAAAGCCCACACCCAGCCCTGTGATTTGCAGTGAAAGGAAGGCCTGGTTCTGAACACAGTACACATCATCCTTGGGAATCCAGCTGGTTCATTTGCCTTTATAGTTTTGCAATAACTCGGGCTGGCTTCAGTTTGTGATAAGAATTCTCCAGCTGGCAGCACCAGTGACACTCCATCTGTATTTTCTGTCACTGTTCTAGGATCCACCCAGATTAGGTTGCAGTTCAATGTGTTTAAACTTTCGGAGGGGTTCATCTGGCACAGAGAATATAAGATGTCATCCATTTGCTCTAAAATGTAGGATCTTAAGCCAGAGGCTTTATTTTTATCCTTAATACAGAAGAACTTTGGCAGGAGTGGCATTTTTAAGGGAAATTATGTGCATATTCAGCCATGTGACATTATAGAAGTAAGGAGAGCTTTATCTGTTCAACCTAGTGATGACTTTATGCATTTCTATCCTTGTGATACTAGAATTTGGAGAGGGTGTCCTTTAAGAGAAATACAGGCATACATATAAATAAGGGAATGAATAAAAATGTTCCCGAGAGCCTCATGATTCCTGGGGACCCCGTGCCCATCATTTTTAGCAACTGGTTTCCTGTTTGGGGGTGCCCGTGAAGCTGTGTGGGGCTTCACTCATGTGTGCTCTGAAGGTGACTGTGAGCTGGTTTTCCTCGTTGGTTGGCCACCCACTGACTCTGACCTGGAAGCTTCCATGTAGGGAGGAGTCCTGCAAGCCCTAGTGAGTGAGATCTCCTACTTCTGGGACTTTGCATCCGTTCTCAAGTTCAGTCTCCTGGTTACACCTGCTTTTGAAATCAACGTCATAAAAGCTCATGCAGGTTAAGTTGCAAAGCCCTTTCTATTGTTTCTGGCACACTGAGTGCCAGTTACAGTTTCCTAGAATTTATGTGCCCTTATTCTTCTCCTTCATGTTCCATCCTTTTCTTTTTTGAACGACCTTTCTCATGGCAAGGGACCACCATGCCTCTGTGATTCTACTAGTTTTCTCTCCTGACACCCACAGTGGGTCATGCAGATATTCACAGCTTCCTTCAGGTCCCCCAACCACATTTTTACCCCCAAGGTCTTTGGTTACACTCTGCCTTATAAAAACATGCTCAAGTCAGCTGGTGAAAAGGAAAAAGAACCCAGTACACCCCCCCCAGATGGCCCGCTGCCTGCTGCCCTCTTCCCTCCTCCCCTTTCCTCTGTGTTCCTTTTTTGCATTCTGTCTCTCATCCCCACCCTCCAGCCACAGTCTGTCTTCTGTCCCTGCTTCACAGAAACCGCCTTGACGTTGAACTCACTAGAGACAGTTAGACCTTCTATGTCCCTTGGTTTTCATGGCCCCATTCACCGTACACTTCCCTCCTGTCCCTGGCTCTTCCTCCCCAGGAGGACAGTCCCTCCTGTCCCTGGCTCTTCTCCTGGTTTTCAGTACTCTATCTGCTCCTTAAGATTTGGTCTCCTCACCTCTCCTCCTCTTCCTCTCCCTTCCCACTCTCCACACCCCTTCCATGCTAATTGCTCTGGAGCCCACTGCCCAATTCGTCACCCTCAGGAGATGGTCCACCCGTGGTGGCTTCGGAACCTCAGGCTCACAACATTCAACATCAAATTTAATATTTCTACTTGGATATTCTTGAAATACTTCAGAAGCCACTCATCCAAGATTAAGCTACTGCTGCTACCCTTCCCCTTCCCTCCATGTTCTCCTTCCTTTATGTTGTGTCTCAGAAAATGGCCAGAGTATCTTTCCACTGGTTCTGGAAAGAGCCCTAGGGTTATCCTCAACTACTCCCCTTTCCCTAACCTCTAAAACCAGACTGGATGATGGTTCTCACAGACACACAGTCTCAGCATCTCTGGAAATGGGTCCCTTTTCCTGTCTACCACCACCACTTGGCTTAGGCCTTTACATTTTCCCTCTGGAATGATTCCTGAAGACATGCTAACAGTTTCTCCTGCCTCCGGGCTACTCTTCTCTACATAGAATTGTTAAAAGATAAATTGAGGCATAGTACACATTTTAAGATTTTATTTGAGCAAAAATCATATTAAATCAGGCAGGGGAAACCTGGAAATGGTTAGCAGTGCTCTGCAGATGGGAGCCGAGACTTGTCCAGAAAAGCAGCCAAAGCAAAGGAAGAAAATTATAAACTCTACTTACTTGTCTCTTTATTTCTGGTTGCCCTGAGGTTTCAATTTCTTTCTTTTTTTTAAGATTTTATTTATTTGAGAGAGAGAGAGCAAGAGAGAGAAGGAGGTGGGTGGAGGGGAGGGTAGAGAGAGAGGAAGAAGCAGGCTCCCTGCTGAGCAGGAAGCCTGACGTGGGGCTCAATCCCAGGACCCTGAGATCATAGCCTGAGCTGAAGGCAGATGCTTAACTGACTGAGCCACCCAGGCATTCCCAAAATTTCAATTTCTTAAACATAAGACATTTACAGGTTGGGTTTTGGTTTTTGTAGACTGCCCAGGCATCAGAGTCACCCCAGCCCAATGGCCTCCTGGTGTAGTCAGTTTAACAGAATGATGCTCGTACAAATCAGCAGACACCCCCGGCCTTTCCTTGCTTTGACCTTTGTTGGTAGCTAACTGTCATCTGTCGTAACATGGTCCACAGGGCTCATATGCCATCGATGGTGTGTGAGATGATTTTAGGTCTTCCTGGCTTTTTTTTTTTTTAATTGTGTTAGTTAGTCACCATAAAATACGTCATAAGTTTTTTTTTTTTTTTTTAAGATTTTATTTATTTGTTACAGAGAGAGAGCGAGCACAGGCAGGCAGAGGCAGAGGGAGAAGCAGGCTCCCTGGCGAGCAAGGAGCCCGATGTGGGACTCGATCCCAAGACGCTGGGATCATGACCTGAGCCGAAGACAGCCGCTTAACCAACTGAGCCACCCAGGCATCCCATGTCATAAGTTTTTGATGCCATGTTCCAGGACTCATTGTTTATGCACAACACCCAGTGCTCCGTGCAGTATGTGCATTTAACATGTGTTGGGATAAAATAACTAGTGCATTAGACCCGTTATTTTGTGGATATTGAATGCTTAGGGCATAGTTAGGTTAAAAGAATAATGACAATGAAATTTTATTTAAATATAATCAAGTAAATGATAGCTCAGGTGAGACCCAGTCTTGGTTAAAAAGACAACCTAGAGGGACGCCTGGGTGGCTCAGTTGGTTAAGCGGCTGCCTTCAGCTCGGGTCATGATCCCAGAGTCCTGGGATCGAGTCCCACATCGGGCTCCTTGCTCGGCAAGGAGCCTGCTTCTCCCTCTGCCTCTGTCTGCCTGTGCTCGCTCGCTCTCTCTCTCTCTCTCTCTCTCTGACAAATAAATAAATAAAATCTTAAAAAAAAAAAAAAAAGACAACCTAGAATTCAAATGACAGCTTAGAGAAGACATTCCGAAGCCTTCATTGGGGTTTCTCCACAGGCCTATCCCATAGGCCTCTGGTCCAAGTCATGCCCACTCCCATTAGGTCTCAGGGCACTGCGAGGCCCATTTCTACCTCTAGACGTCACCGCTAGTAAGGACAAGATGGAGACCCAAGGCCCATGTAAGTAGTAAATCAGTGTCTGTGGGATAAACAGCCCAGGCTTTGGCTGTGGGGTGCATTCCATAGCTCAGCTTTCAGATTGTCCAGATTTCAGATGAAGTCTTGGATTTCTTACGCTTTTTTTGTGAAAGACCCTAGGCCTTGTGGTAAGTTACTAAATGTAAAATCAGAAGATTTAGAAGAGGCTGAACCATTTTGTCTGACGTGACAAAGATCTGGAGGAGGGGGCTAGGGGATGACTTTCTCTGTACTAAAAGAACCATATTGAAAAGAATTTACCTACATTTAAAGCAGATGATGGTTCTCAAATGTTATTAGTAAATGATGGTACAAGCATTTTGAAAATATAAAATGCTGTAGGGGCACCTGGGTGGCCCAGTGGGTTAAAGCCTCTGTCTTCAGCTCAGGTCATGATCCTAGGGTCCTGGGATCAAGCCCCACATCGGGCTCTCTGCATGGCAGGGAGCCTGCTTCCCTCTCTTTCTCTGCCTGCCTCTCTGCCTACTTGTCATCTTTGTCTGTGAAATAAATAAATCTTAAAAAAAATAAAATGCTGTAGAAATGCTGATTTCTATAGAAATTTACATAGTACCTTTCTTTTGATAGAAAACAGTAAAAGGGCACTTGAAGGGCAATTTGAGCTATTTTTGTGTGCATTTCTGTTCTTTAAATAAGCTCCCATGGAAATCAGATATAAGAACACTATTTTGTACGTTCTTCACATGGCCATTTGCCCAGTTGGAGGGTGAGGTAGGGGCTCATCATACCTAGAAGAGTATATCTGGTTTGCTGAGATGTTCCAGGTTCTTCCTCCACTCCCTAAGGCTAATTAACCCAAACAGGCAAAGATTATGTGATTTCCTTCTCAACAAAGGGTTGAGAAGACCACCCTGCCTGTAGGGTTTTGTGAACTCTTGTTCAACCCTCCTTGGAAGAAGATTCGAGAATGTGCAGAGATACATAATCTTGTCCAATTATTCAGGAAACTAATAAATTACAGTTTCCCTTAAAGAAAAGGTAGATGCAAAATAATTATATAACAAAATGTAGAATAACTAATAAAGGTAAAGTAACCACATGACCATCCTATAACTATATAGAATCAAAATACTAGCTTAATAACCACCTGGAGAGGAGTTAAAACAACTTGATTGAACAGCAAGACCAGAGGTCCTGGGCATCATGGCAGGATTTGTGCCTTTGCTTTGCCAGAGACAGGCATCACCTGGGATGGGGTCTTGCTTCAGCCTGCCCATTGTTCTCCAGACCTGTCCACCTGGGCCCCAGGCCCCAGCAGCCACTCAGTTAGGTTCCCAGGAATGATGGGCAAATATGTATAGTGCAGCCCAATTCCTGAGATCAGAAATGGATCTGGTGGATAAACAGTGGGGCAGTCACATGATGAATTATCACTCATGGTGCAAAAATCATGTTGAGGGCAGAGAGCCAATGACCCGGGTAAGACGGGTGAGACATGGGAACAGAATGCTCAGTAAAAATCAAGAAACAGAAGCTCCTGTATTCTTTTATTTTCATTCAAGGATAATCTGACATTTTACATGTGAAAAGATCTCCTCTGAGGTGTTCCTGCAGGTTACCTGTGGGTGGTGGGATTACCAGTCATTTTGCTCTGAAGTGTGGGGTAAAAGCTAAAAGCTCAGATTCTGGGGTGGGAATAGTGGGAATATTTCCCAGGCTCTGCCACTCTGGTGCCTTCTGTGAATTATTTAACCCCTTCAAACCTGTCTCCTGACTCCGGTAGTGGGCTAATGATGGTAACTACTGGATAGGGTTGTTCCGAACATTAATGAGATAACCCATTATGACGTATTTTACCCAGTACGTGGCTCACACGGGTCCTGATGAGCATTTTTCCAAGAAACTCAGCACATTGTACAGAGGGAGAAACATTGTCAACGAAGGAAGGGAAGGAGGGAGGTAAGAAGAGGGGGCATTAATCCACTTCTGTAGATGCTCCCCTGAGAGAAGCCGGTAGGGGTGAGGGGCCTGTAGGGTGAGGGACTGCAGCCCACGTGGGTTGGGATAGACCCTCAGCAAGAACCAGGGGCCCCTGAGTGGCTCAGTGGGTTAAAGCCTCTGCCTTCGGCTCAGGTCATGATCCTAGGGTCCTGGGATCGAACCCTATATCGGGGGCTCAGCAGGGAGCCTGCTTTCCCCTCCCTCTCTGCCGTCCTCTCTATATACTTGTGATCTCTGTTTGTCAAATAAATAAATGAAATCTTTAAAAAAAAAAAAAAAAGCAGGTGGCTCAAAGAGCTTCTCCCCCCACCCCCCACCCTTGTCCCCACTCCCTTGTCTCCCAGGGAAATTCCTTCATTTGTAGCCTACAGGGCTTTTCAGCTGAAAATGCCAATGCTTTATAAATAATGGATGAGAACGAGTTAAAACTACCAGTGGGGGCTAGCTCTTTCCTGCGGGTCTGAGGAGGAGGTGGCAGAGACGGGCTCTAACTGCCTGACAGGCTTGGTAATGGGTCTGTGCTCCCCCATGAAGCTGGGCCTACCTTTCCCCAAGGAACCCTCACCACAGCCCCACCTGCATGCCAAGCAGGCCTCCCCCTCCACTGGAGGCTGGTCCAGTCAACGAAGAGGCTGAGGAAAGGATCTAATTATTCATGAAACAAAGCTGATGAGAAGGAAGATGCCAACCTGGGAGCATGGAGAGTCTGTGCTGCTGTGTTCCCCTAAATGAGTTTCCTGTAATTATGCCTGAGGAAAGACCGCTCAGGCCACACTTTGGGGAAGGCATTATGGAGTTTCTGTAGCACATTTACTCTGCTGTTTGTTTCCTTGAGTGCAAATTCTGCTTATCTTTCCAATTAACCTTCTCTAAAAACTTCAGGTCATGGTCTCGGGGTCCTAGGATTGAGCCCCACGTAGGGCTCTCTGCTCATCAGGGAGCCTGCTCCCCTCCCCCCCCCCCCCTTCCTCTCTGCCTGCTTGTGATCTCTTTCTCTTTCAGATAAATAAATAAAATCTTAAAAAAAAAATAGAAATTCTTGAACTAAATAACGTTAGGAAGGACTAAATCACTCCTCAGTTGGCTGAGGTCTCAGGCAGAGAAGGCTGCCCAAAAGCTCTGACAGGTGTACCCCACTTTTTTGATTTCATGGGCAGCAGAGAGCCCTCTGTCTATGGGAGTTCTGGGATGGACAGGAGCTGGCCCCCTTCCATCGTCCCTTCCAGGGTACCCAGAACCAGCAGGCCTTTGGTTGGTTGGATGGAGTTGAATTCCCTGCTCTGTACCCACAACTACTAGTGCTCACTAAGTGTTTATGGACTGGAGTTTCCGGACAAGGCTGGATTTTAGCTCTCTTAAACTGAGAATGAACGCCTCTGGTAATAAACATCTCTTCCTGAATTATTCATTTCATTGCCCTCCAGTTCAGCTGTAAGCTCTTCCCAGCCTTTTTCTCTTGTCTTCATGGCTGCCATTAAAACCCATCTCATTTTAACTGCTCTTTAGGAGAAACGGAGAATGTCATTCATTTCTGAATTTCAGAAAGCAGCTAGCTATACACACTGTAGGCCCCTTCTCTGACCGAGTTGGTCCCAGACTCCCCTTAACCTCCTTTTCCTGCCAGAAGTGTGCCCCCTGCCCCTACCCCCACCCTGCCACACCCTTGCCCAGTCCTTCTGGTCTCAGAAGTCAGCAGCAGGCACCTGACCACTGTGTACCAGGGACAGTGTGCACAGTCAGCTCTCTGATTGGCAGCCTCAGATGCTTTCTTCCCTCTTTTTCACTGTTGCAGGACTCTTGTTGGTTCCGGAGAATGCCATGTTTGTGTCGCATGTATGTTGATTCTTGCTGGGCCAAGGAGTGGGGAATGAGCTTTTACGAAGCTAAAGAGAGAAGGTCCCGTAATGAAAATCCGCTTGTAATCCCCAAGACGTGGGGTCGGGATTCCACTGCAAACTTGCTGGGAAACCTCCAGATGAGGGGTCATAATAAGACTTACTAATAGTCCTGCCGCAGAGCAAAATATTAGCCACTACAAAAAAGAAATGAAAAATATTTTCCGCAGATGTGCTGTGTAGTTGGAGTTAAGAATAATAGTTGCAGCCAGCATTCAGGCGTTTCAGGAACTTGGGTTGTATTCTCACTTAAGCCTCAGGCATCCCTAAGAGATACCATATTATTTCCATTTTACACGTAAGGAAACGGGTATAGAAAGGTGAAAGCGTGTGCCGGTGGTCCCATTGTAATAAAAGATGTCTGTTCTAATTCTTGGCTGAGTGCCCTCTGCATGTGATTTTAGTCAGTATCATTGCATCTTTGTAAATTACACATTTAGCAGGGACCTTAGAAAATGAGAAGAACATCCATACTCTTCTGTTTAGCTCCTCTGCTTCCTAAATGAAATTAAATGAAAAAAAATTGAGAAATTATTGTAGTATTTCTATGCATAAAATATAGCTGTTCTATAGATTCTGCTTTGAAATTTGGCAAAGTGGTTGGTTGTTCTCAGCAAGACTGCCAAAGAATAAGGGCTGGTGCCGTTCCAGAGATCAAGTGCCATTCCAGATCCTAGGTAAAGGTGTATGCTCTTATGAAATAAGAGAGCCCCAGGCTTTGGTTGTAGCTCTCGAATCTTGAACAGGTTGCCTTCCCAGTCATTCACCTGTCCATTCATTCTTAATGAATACTTACTGGACTCTTAAAATGTGCCGGTGATGAAGCACTGGTAGAAATGACCTGATCTTGGGTGCTAGGTGGCTCAGTCGTTAAGCATCTGCCTTCAGCTTAGGTCATGATCCCAGGGTCCTGGGTATCAAGCCCCATATCAGGCTCCCTGCTCAGTGGGAAGCCTGCTTCTCCCTCTCCTACTCCCTGTGCTTGTGTTCTTTCTCTCGTTGTCTCTCTCTCTCTGTCAAATAAATAAATAAAATCTTAAAAAAAAAAAAAAAAGAAAATGATGGGATCTGATTCAAATCTTTAAAAGCTCCTTCCGGCTATTGTGGGGAGAAGAGATTGGAGAATCGAAGCAGGAAAACCACCCAGTGGGTGAGGCTGTTGGGTTTCCTGCAAGCAGGGGACAAACATGGCCTTAGCTAGAGAAGGTAGAAAGAAATGAGCATATTCAAAAATATATTTTGGAGATGGGGCACCTGGGTGGCACAGTAGGCTAAACGTCCAACTATTGATTTCAGCTCAGGTCATGATGTCAAGGTCATGAGATCAAGCCCAGTAGGGCTCCATGCTTAAGTGTGAAGTCTGCTTGAGATTCCCTCTATCCTTTTCCCTCTGTCCTTCCCCCCATGCACATGCTTGTGCATACTCTCTCTGTCTAAAAAATGTGTGTGTGTGTGCATGTATGTGTGTGTGTGTGTGTGTGTGTGTGT
>ML112035.1:18178-39398 GCA_003697995.1 Taxidea taxus jeffersonii
AGGAGGGAGAACAGCTGTTGAATGGGGACCTGGACCAAGCCCAAGGGCTTTCCAACATTTTTCTCTTGGTAGAAATGGAGAAACTAGTGAGGGAGACAGCAAAGGAGAAACAACTGAGGTGGCAAAGAAGAGGAGGAGAGAAAGATTTTTTTCTCTGCTTGCTGGGGAGGAAAGAAGGAGCCATTCAACCTGACAGCAGAGTTCTCTGGTGAATTTAACAGGAACAGCATCAGCCAGATTGAAGTGGATTGAAAAATGCATGGTTAGGTAAAGAGGTTGAAATGAGTATTGATAACTCATTCCAAGCATTCTGCTTTGAAGAGAAACAAAGAAATAGGGGCATAGCTATACAGGGAGATAGAAATCAAGCTTATTAGAGAAATGGAAGGATTGTCTGGTAGGACCGGATGTTCATCAGAGGTTTGTGATCATAATTTTATTTTATTTTTATTTCCTTAGAAAGGGAGTGGGAGGAAAGAGGGAGAGACAGAATCCCGACTAGGCTCCAGGCCCAGTGCAGAGCCTATGCAGGGCTCGATCTCATGAACCTGAGATCATGACCTGAGCTGAAATCAAGAGTCAGACACTTAACCAACTGAGCCAGGTGTCCATGTGATCATAATTCTAAATTCAAAAGAATCACTATGGCTGTGAGATTTTTCTCCTGTAACTTTTAGCTGGAAGGATAGGTTGAACTCCTCTGGGTTGAGATTTTACCAGGAAAATGTTACAGAGACCAAGATGACCATGAAACATAAACTTGATAAGGGGGAAGTCACTGACCATAAGAGGCGTATGATGGACAGCCAAGTCATGATAAGGTCAGTGATTTGGAGACCTCAGTGAGGTCAAAGTGGGGGCATGATATAAGTGAGCTGGAGGGGAGGAAGTATAGTTCAGAAACAGATTCTTACAATCACCATTTCCAATTACAGTTACTTGTCATAAAATCTAGCTTCCTGTGGGGGTGGTTACTAGAGAGAAAAGCAGGGAAGATCAGTGGGGGTGGGAGGGCAGAGTCCTTAAGGACCAGCCTATTGAGTGAGTTCTTGTCCTTGTGGTTTTTGGAATCAGTGATGATCTTGCAGGAGAGGAGGTAAGGAATAGAAAAGGCAGTTAACTAGAGTCTTTAATGAATGAATGAGAACCAGGAAGTTGACAAAGGATAGTAGCAGGCACCAGTGTTGGGAATCATTTGGGATATAGCCAAATGTCATACATTTCAGTGTAGCTTGGGATTTTGAAAGATGAAGGAAAAGTAGTTCAGAAGTGGCAAAAGCGAGCAAGAACACTTACCTCACTTTGTAGTAGCCCTGAGGTACTTGGAGTGTAAGAGATAAGACAGCCCCCCAGGAAAGGGTCTGCAAATGGATTAATGGCCTCAGAAACTTAACTAAGAAGGACTTTGATGGAATGGGTTCTCTCAGATTTATCCTTTCACAGAGGACTAGAAAAGCTATGTAAGATACAGTCACACAAAAGAAAACCATTTGAATCTATCACAGAGCAGTTAAAGGCTCTAGACTTTTGGGGTCCTAGACCTGACAGATGGAGAACTCCTTAGGCTGAGCCCTGTATTCACCGCCAACTTTTCTTTGGATACATTTGTCACTTATATCTTAAGAAGTAGAGGTCAATATGTCAGTGGATCGAGGGAACAAAAAATGGTATTTATCTACACAAAGCCCATTATGCAGTCAGAAATTACCCGGCATGCTAAGGCACAGGGAAAAATGAGTGAAGCCTAGAGAAAAAAGTCATTAGAAACAAATCCACAAAGATCCCCAGATATTGGAGAGGGACTTTGACATCACGGTAATTAGTGTCTTTAAGGAACTAGATAACATGGTGGAGATTTTCACCAGGGGACTAGGATCTAGTGGCACCTGGGTGGCTCAGTTGGTTGGGCAACTGCCTTCAGCTCTGCTCATGATCCCAGGGTCCTGGGATCCAGCCCTGCATCAGGCTCCCTGCTCAGTGGGGAGCCTGCTTCTCCCTCTCCCTCTGCTTCTCTGCCTGCTTGTATTCTCTTGCTTTCTGTCAAGTGAATAAATAAAACCTTTAAAAAATAAAAAAGGAACTAGGATCTATTAAAGAAAATCAACTAGGAATTCTAACACTGAGAAATAGGGAAGCTGTAAAGTAGAATTCAGTAGAAAAGTTTAATTGCAGGGTAGATACACAGAAGGGAGTTAATGGATTGTTAGTCTGTAGAACATATCCATAGAGGTAGATTACAGAGAAGAAAAGGATAGAAAGCATAGGAAAGAGCTTAAGAAACATAGAAAACATGGTTCAGAATTCTAATATTATTTGGGTGGCATTGAAGAACTATAAAGAAGAGGAAGTAGGAGGAAGCAATATTTGAAGAGATGCAGTTTATAACTTTTCCAAAATGAACAAAAGGCATCAAGGTAATGTACAAAGCCAAGAAAGAGAAATACAAAGAGAAGTATATGTAACCATAACATAGAAAAATTGATGGAAACCAAAGATAATGAGAAAAAGCTTTTTAAGTCATCAGCAAAAGGCATATTACATCCAAAGGAAAAACAATGAAACAGATAATTGATTTTTCAGCAGCAGAACTTACTGAACCCAGAAGACAATAACATGACATCTGGAAAGATCTGGAAGAAAATATTTGCTGACCTGATATTTTGTGCCCAGCAACCATAGCCTTCAAAACTGAAGGCAAAATTAAGATATTTTCATACATCACAAAGAGAATTTATTGGCAGAAGATTCATTATTAAAAACCACTAGTAAGTGAATTTTTTAGTCAGAAGGAAACTGATTCTGTGTATGTATGCAAAGTTAGGAAGGGAGGAATGAAAATGTTGGGAAGGGTAAATAAGTGGACAATTATAAGTGAATATTGATCACACAGAACAGTATTAGTAATATCTTCTGGGATTGAAAATATGTGTAGAATTAAAACAGCACAAAAAGCAAGGGGGAGTAAGTGGAGTTAAAATATGTAAGGTCTTTACATTGTCCAGGATATTGCAAAAATAGCAATTTTGGGTGATCTATCATAATTCAGGGATACAGTTTACTATAATCACTATCTGAACAGATTGGATAAATTGAAAACTAAGTGCAAGGTGATGTCTTAAATCCAAGTATATCAGTAATTACATTAAATGTAAATTATTTAAATTCTCCTACTAAAGACAAAGCTTATCAGGCTGGATTAAAAAGGTAGATATATTTTATATTACATATACATACAGTATATAATATATATACTGCTTGTAAGAGATTGACTTTATATATTAGGACACAGAAAGTTGGAGAGCAATAGTGTACTAATCTGTGTCCAACCAGGAGATAGAAATCACATAATGACTTAAAATGAGGGAAGTTTAGTATAAAGAATTATTTACTGCTAATTCAGAAGTGACTGTAGGGTATAAGACAGCTCAACACATTATTCGAGGGGTAAGGGAAAATATCTAAGGCTGGGGTTCAGATGCACTGAAGAATATGTGGATATCCAGCCACACTGGTTAGCAGAGAAGTTCTGGCTGGTTGACTGCAGTCACTGGGCAAGTAGAAAGCAGCCCTCCAGAGTGCAGGCAGTCTGCAATTGATGCCCAGGTGTGTGGGTCTGCAGAGGGAATGGGGGCTGATGATGACTCTCCTTTGTGGAGGTTTTCCAGAAAATATACAAGATACCCATAGTGTATAGGATAGTATAAGTGTGTCCCAACTATTGTGTGGGATATACTTATACTAAAAAAAATGTTGTTTATCAGAAATTCAAATTTAACTGGGAGTCTTGTTTTGTTTTGCTTTCCTAAATCTTTCAGGTAGGATTGTAGGATACAGGCAGGGTACAGGTGAGCCACAGCAGGTCACCAGGCACACAGGTAGGCAGAGGAAATAGGGGCCTTCAGGGCAGGCAGGAACTTGGGGGCATTGTGTCCATGTGGCTGCAAGATCACTGAGGGATCGTGTTTCTACGTATGTGGCTGGGGCAGAGCACCACTAGTGTCCTCCTTTCTACACCACTGCTGTGCCTTGCAGCAGCTAGAAACAATGAGAGAGCAGTTCTTTCCTGCATGGTCCCTCCAGCACCACTACTATGAAAGCTTACTCTTCTGCCTAGTGTGGAGGAGAAATTCTTAAAAGAATTCTCTCCAATATCACTGAACAGGTATAGAAAGATGAATTTGGAGTCAAGAACCAGTAAATTGATAACCAGTACATGAAGCCTTATTCTTTCTCTCTGCCTACTGCAGAAAATGTTTTTCTTTACCCATTGTATAGGGTCTCCTTCCTTTGATGTAAATATGAGTCCCAAGTCAGGTTAATCATGCACAATTTCCAGAGTCAGTGATATATAATACCAGTTTAAGGAATATGGATAAAATTCATGGAATTTGGTAACTTATCTACCCAGCTCCCTTGTTCCTTTTATTGCAGTCATTTTAAACAACAACAAAGTTGGAGAAATAAGCTTAAGAGGATTCTGCTGAGCTACTCCCTGTTCCGTGGATACGGGTGGGAGGAGTCATTTACCCATTGCTTGTCTGTGTGAAAAGAATAGCAGCAACTTTTTGATATTCTGGGTTCTTTTTATCATTTTTAGTTGGGGTATCAGACTGTCAGGTTGAAGGTTCAACAGGTTGTGAACCAAATTCTCATGACAACGTAGCAACCCAGAGGATATTTTACCACTGGGATTACATTTTTCTGATAAGAAGTTGAAAATGGAGATATTCTCAGTTTGAAAAAGAAATGGCCATTAGAACATATGCATAGGTTAACAACAATTACCTGTACCAACTGGTAATTTTGATGCCACATTTTCATAAGCAAGTAATGTTTTCTCCCCCAGGTATTGCATCTTTGTGGTAGAACAGTCAGAAAAGTTTATTCAGAAACTGTTTTGCTATAGATTTCCCTTTGAATGCTTTTTAATTAAATTATTTTTATGGCGGTATAATTGACATAATTCTATGTCATAAACTATATTTAGTTGGTTTCAGGTGTACATGACTCAGTATTTGTATATATTGTGAAATTATCACCACAGTAAGGTTAATAGTCATCACTATACATAGTTACATATTTTTTTACTTTTTGTGATGAGAACTTCTACAGTTTACTCTCTTAGCAACTTTCAGATATGCAGTGCAGTATTGTTAACCATAGTCACCATGCTGTATATTACATCCCTATGACTTATTTATTTTATAACTAGAAGTTTGTATTTCTGACCTTCTTCACCCATTTTGCTCACCCCTTACCCATCTGTTCTCTGTATCTATGAACCTGACTTTTGGGTTGCTGTTGTTTTTAGATTCCCCATATCAGGGAGGTCACGTAGTATTTGTCTTTCTCTGTCTGACCTATTTCACGTGGTATAATACCCTCCAGGTCAATCCATGTTGTCACCAATGGCAAGATTTCATTCTTTTTTATGACTGAATAATATTCCACTGTATAGCTTTGCCACATCTTCTTTATTCATTCATTCATCCGTCAGTGGACACTTAAGTGGTTTCCATATCTTGTCTTGTAAACAATGCTGTACTGAATATGGGGCACATATATTTTCTCAAGTTAGTGTTTTTGTTTTCTTCAGATATATACTCAGAAATGGAATTGCTGGATTATGTGGTAGTTCTATTTTTAATTTTCTGAGGGCCCTCCATACTGTTTTCCATAATGGCTGCACCAGTTTGCATTCCCACCAACAATATACAAGATTGACTTTTCTCCATGTCCTAGCACTTGGCTCTTGTCTTTTAGTCATTTTAACAGATGTGACGTGATCTCTCATTGGGGTTTTCATTTGCATCTCCTTGATGGTTAGTGATATTGAACATCTTTCCATGTACATGGTGGCCATGTGTATGTCTTCTTTGGAAAAATGTTGATTCGGATCCTCCACCCATATTTTTAATTAGATTTTGGATGTTTATTTGATCTGAGGACTGAGGGAACAAACTGAACAGCTTGATGGAGATAAGAAGCCACACTGTGGAAGGTAGGGCATGTGGAGACATGATCTAGGGGAGAAAAGAACCATGAGTGGTGGGATGGTAAGGGATCCCTGACCAGGGAGAGAGGAGAGAGGGGGAGAGAGAGAGTGAGTGAGTGTGTGCAGTGTAAGAAAAGCACTTCCCCAAAACCACTGACAGGTAAAATGAGAGAGGCTGGTTATCACAGGGTTGTACCAGAAGCAGAGCTCAAAGTCTGAAGTTCTAGAAGTCCATGCCACTGCCAGGTAGAGCCTGGCACACATAGTGCTCCTGTGGAGAAGGAGGGCAGAGGCCTGGAGCTGACAGTGTGATCTGGGGATCCCCTGGGTCCCACTGAGATAGACAGTTCCCCTTCCTGGAGTGCATTTGGGAAAGGTGGTACTACCTCTCTGGGGACAAAAGAGCCAGAGGCAGGACCCCCTTCAGCTACCCTGTTAGCATGGGAGCAGAGACACCTGCTGAGGGCAGCTGACATGGACACCAGCTTTTTGCTGTGCTTTACCATAAACTCTAAGCTCCAGCATTTTCATATGACTGTCCTTCTGGGACAAACCAGCACCGGCTACAGGGTGGCAAGACACCCAAAGGATCAGTGCAGGCCTGAGCCACAATGAGTCCCTAATATTTGGAGTTTTGAGAACCAGCTGGTGGGCCTAAGATAAAACACAGGAGCACTGTACCACTGGGTGGGAAGACAGCTTGGACAGGGATAGAGTGAAGGCCGGGATCTGAGAGACGGCTGGAACACACAAGGGGAGGTTGATCACTCTTCTCTGAGGGCTTCCTCACAGAGGTGGGCATGAACTCCTTCCTCTGGGGAAAAGAGAGCCAGCTGATACCATTTTTACCCCTACCCATCAGCATAAATGGACTTCAGTGAGCAGCAGAGTGTCCACACTGGAGACTTGAGCCACTTACACCAAGCCTTGATCTCCTGTGCTCTGCAGGTGCTTTTTTAGTAGGGCAGGTGTGCCCAAGAGCTGGAGCGGCAGCAGCCTCTCCACCCCGCAGAAGACCAGTAAACCCACTGCACGTACCAAGTCTGCTGACCATAGAGTGCGGCAAACCCACAGCTCCAATGGAAACAAGATCTAGCATCTTTTTTTTTTTTAAAGATTTTATTTATTTGGCAGAGGGGGGGGGGGGAAGCAGGCTCCCTGCTGAGCAGAGAGCCCGATGCGGGGCTCAGTCCCAGGACCCTGGAATCATGACCTGAGCTGAAGGCAGAGGCTTTAACCCACTGAGACACCGAGGTGCCCCAAGATCTAGCATCTTTTAACAAGCAGACCAAAGCACACCTAGTTAAAACTTGCCATATGCTGGGCAAGGTCCAAATACTTCCTATAGCAGGCAAGGATGAACTCTACAGAGGACTGATCTGCGGGAAAGAGCAGCCAAAACACAACAGCTGAGTGCATGCAGCACACACCAAAGACACTTCTGGCAGTGCCAGGCCCTGGTCAATATATGACCTCTTCTTAATATAGCCATTACTCTCAGAAACAGGAATTATAACAGGCTTTCCTAACACACAGATGACAGAGACCTAGATGAAATGCCAAGACTGAGGAATTCATCCCAAAAGAAAGAACAAGAAAAGGTCATGGTAATCAAAAGAGATATAAGCAATATGTGTGAGCCAGAATTCAAAACAACAATCATAAGGATACTAGCTGGGTTTGAGAAAGCATAGAAGATACCAGGACGTCTCTTACTGCGGAGATAAAAGACCTAGTCAGGCCTAAATAAAAAATACTATAACCAAGATGTGGAACTGATTGGATGTAATGACCATAAGGATGGAAGAAGGAAGATGAATGAATAGCTGATACAGAAAATAAAATTTGGAAAATAATGAAGCTGAAAAGAAGAGGGAAAGAAAAATATTGGATCATGATTATAGGGAACATAGCAACTTCATAAAGCATAATAACATATAGGAGTCCCAGAAGAAGAAGGGGGTGGGGCAAAAGGGACAGAAGGTTTATCTGAGCAAATTATAGCTGAGAACATCCCTAATCTGGGGAAGGAAGCAGACATCCAAATCCAAGAGGCATAGAGAACTCCCATCAAAATCAACAAAAGCAGGCCAATACCAAAATATATCATAGTAAAATTTACAAAGTACAGAGTCAAGGAAAAAATCCTGAAAGCAGCAAAGGAAAAGAAATCCCTAACTTACAAGGGAAAGTAAATCAGGTTTGCAGCCAGTCTGTTCACAGAAACTTGGCAGGCCAGAATATTCAGTGTGCTGAATGGGAAAAAAAAAATATGCAGTCAAAGATACTTTATCCAGCAAGGCTGTCATTCAGAATAGAAGGAGAGATAGTGAGTTTCCCAGACAAACAAAACTAAAGGACTTTGTGGCCACTAAACCAGCCCTGCAAGAAATATTAAGGGCAACTCATTGAGCGGAAAAGTAATACCCAAAACAGCAAAGACTAGAAAGAAACAGAGAAAATATCCAGAAACAATGACTTTACAGGTAATAAAATGGTATTAAATTCATATGTATCAATAGTCATTCTGAATATAAATTAACTAAATTCTCCAACCAAGATACATAATGTATCAGGGGAGTCTGGGTGAATCAGTTGGTTGAGCATCCAACTCTTGATCTTACTCAGGTCTGGATCTGAGGGTCATGAGTTTAAGCCATGTTGGGCATGGAGCCTACTTTAGAAAAGAGAGGGTAACAGAATGGATTTTTATTAAAAAACAAAAAAAACAAAAAAACAACGAGACCCACCTATCTATGTTCTGCCTACAAGAGACTTACTTTAGACCTAAAGACACCTACAGACTAAAAGTGGGGGTATGGAGAAACATTTATCATGCTAACGGATGTCAAAAGAAAGCTGGAGTAACCATACTTATATCAGACAAACTAGATTTTAAACTAAAGACTCTAACAAGAGATGAAAAAGGGCATTATATCATAATTAAGGGGTCTATCCAAAACAGTTGTAAATATTTGTGCCCCCAACTTGGGAACAGCCAAATGTATAAATCAATAACAAACATAGAGAAACTCATTGATAATAATATAATAATAGTAAAGGACTTTAACATTCAGTAAGGACAGCAATGGACAAATTATCAAAGCAGAAAATCAGTAAGAAAACAGTGGCTTCGAATGACACAATGGACCAGATGGACTTAACAGATACATTCAGAACATTTCATCCCAGCATCAGACTATACATTCTTTTAGAGTGCACATGGAACATTCTCCAGTATAGGTAACAAGTCAAACCTCAGCAAATACAAAAATAAAAAGATTGAGATCATAACATGCATATTTTCTGACCACAACACTATGGAACTTGAAGTCAACCACAAGAAAAAATTTGGGAAAACCTCAAATACATGGAGGTTAAAGAACATCCTATGAAAGAAATGGGCCCACAACTCTATGGTCAACTAATCTTCAATAAAGCAAAGAATATCCTATGGAAAACAGACAGTCTCTTCAACTAGTGGTATTGGGAAAACTGGACAGCAACATGCAGTAGGATGAAAGTGGACCACTTTCTTACACCATACACAAAAATAAAATTCAAAATGGATGAAAGACCCAAATGTGAGACAGAAAGCCATCAAAGCCCTGGAGGATAACACAAGCAACAATCTCTTACCTCAGCCTCAGCAACTTCTTCCTAGACACATTTTGGAGGCAAGAGAAACAGGCAAAAATGAACTATTAGCAAGTTAAAAAGCTTCTGCACAGTGGTGAAGGAAACAACCAACAAAACTAAAATGGGAGAAGATATTTGCAAATGACCTAATAAAGCGTTAACATCCAAAATCTATAAAGAATTTATCAAACTCAACACCCCAAACCAAATAATTCAGTTAAGAAATGAGCAGAAGACATGAATAGACTTTTCCCCAAAGAAGACATCAAGATGGCTAACAGACACATGAAAAGATGCCCAACATCACTCATCATCAGGGAAATGCAAATCAAAACCATGATGAGATACCACCTCACACCAGTCAGAATGGCTAAAATTAACAAGTCAGGAAATGACAGATGCTGGTGAGAATGCTGAGAAAGGGCAACCCTCATACACTGTTGGTGGGAATGCAAACTGGTTCCACCACTCTAGAAAACAGCATGGAGATTCCTCAAAAAGTTAAAAATAGAGCTATCCTACAACCCAGTAACTGCACTACTAGATAGTCACCCAAATGATACAGAAATAGAGAGGGGCACATGCACCCCAGTCTTTATAGCAGCATTATCAATGATAGCCAAATTATGGAAAGAGCCCAAAGGTGCTTCGACTGATGAGTGGGTAAAGAGGATGTGGTGCATATATCCAAAGGAAAATTTCTCAGCCATCAAAGAGAATGAAATCTTGCCATTTGCAATGATGTGGATGGAGAAAGACAAATACCGTATGATTTCACTCATATATGGAATTTAAGAAACAAAACAGATGAACATAGGGAAAGAAAAAAAACAGGAGGCAAACCATAAGAAACTCTTAACTATAGAGAGCTGAGGGTTGATGGACAGGAGGTAGGCGGGGAATGGGCTAAATGGGTGATGGGTATTAAGGAAGGCACTTGTGATGAGCACTGGGTATTCTGTGTAAGTGATGAATCACTAAATTCTACTCCTGAAACCAATAGTACACTATATGTTAACTACCTAGAATTTGAATAAAAACTTTTCAAAAATAAAAACAAACCTCTGTCTTCTTAACCCCTTCTGACTTCTGTTAGAATTTGAGATATAAAGGAACTACTGCGTGTTGGAGAATGGAAGACAACATTGTAATTTTTTTTTTCTGGAAGAGGAAGAATAATTGTTAAAACCCTTGGTTCTGGAAGGAAAAAACAACTGAAGTTTGGGGAGTTTTGTTTAATTTATGCTATTAAGTCCTGTCAAACTGCCTCAGTGCTCCTTCATTTTGAATGTGACCTAGAATAGAACCTGAGTTCCATATAACTCTTAAGGTTTCTTCTCACCATATCTCTCATCTATAAAAAGTGTGTTTCTAGCGTATTTTCTTCACATTGCTGAGTTCCTTGCTGCCCTAATACATTTACTCAGAATTTGCACTGGAAATCCCCACAGATTCCCTTCCATTGGTTATTGGGGGAGGGGAGCTTTATAGGACAAATGCTCAGAAACACATTCACTCATTGATTTCTTCAGTTGTTTTTCTATGTTTATGGAGCCCCTAAACCATGCCTGGCACGTGCTACTTTTAGACATAGAGAAATGAGTAACGTTCAGCCTCTCAAGCAGCTCATTTTCTTTCTATTTTCTTTTTATTTTTTTCCCCTTAGCTTCTCTTTAAGAAGAAAATTGAGTAGGAACCTCATTAGAAGACAGGTTCCTTTTGATGGACTCATGTCAAACATCACCATTTGCAAGAGTCACATCTCCTAGAGAGTGTCAGAATAACGCAGACTGTTGTGTAATTCTAAGCAGGAGGACAGGTAGAGTCCCCAGTGTGAAGGAAAAACCTTGAGTCTCAGCTTGCTTCCTAGCCATGTGCATTCAGGCAAGTCATTCACTTTCCCAAGATTTAATCCCTTTTGCCTCTTTTACGTGTCTCTCAAGATCCTCATGGTATCATCCCACAGAATGACCTGATACCCTGTAACTCTGCCATTCTTTGCACTAGTGTGTTAATTATGATATAAACACAAGGGAGCATTGTTGCTAATCATGTTGGCTAGTATTACCGTTTTTTCTCATTTAGTGACTGAGCTGAGGACTTATCTTTTCTTGAACTAGCTTGAACAAGCCCTTAAAAAATCCTAAATCTTGAATTTTTTTCCTTTCAAATATATATATGCACACATACACACAAGTATGGAAAAAACATAATGGCAATATACATTTTATGCTCTTAATTTATATTTTTCCCTTCAAGATATAAAACATCCCAAATTATATACATATATCCCTCCAATTTATAAAGAGTATTTTAAAAAGTGATCATTTCCTGGAGGAATTTGTATTTTGGTTGGGAAAACATAATGAAACCTTGACAACAATAAGAAAATATCTGTATTAACCTGAATGTTCATGTTGGGTGGCTTTCGAAGGGAAGGAGATCTCAATCCAGTTTCATGGGGCTGGAGGGAGTCTGGGCTACAGAGTGACTGGAAGAGGCAAGGCCCTTTCACAGAGGGAAAACATGAGAGTTCAAGCATGTTTCACAACATAATTTCATATCGGACTATAGAGAGAATGCTACGTAGTTTTTTTTTAACTTAGAAAGGTATTTATAGGCTTTCTTAATTTTGTGATTATAGAAACAGCATGTTTACTTTCTGAAAACTGGAAAATCAGAGAAGTATAAACATAAAAATAATGATATTCTGGGCGCCTGGGCGACTCAGTTGGTTAGCAGATGACTTCCACTCAGGTCATGATCCTGGAGTCCCAGGATCGAGTCCCGCATCGGGGTTCCCTGCTTAGCGGGAAGTCTGCTTCTCCCTGTGACCCTCCCCATTCTCATGCTCTCTCTCTCTCATTCTCTGTCTCAGATTAAAAATAAAATCTTAAAAAAAATAATATCCCAATTTTCACTCCAAAGTAAGTCCCTTTAACATTAGAGTGAAGAGTCTTTCACGTACTTTCTCTCTCTCTCTCTGTTTCTCTCTCTCACACGCACACACACACCTTGGAATATTTTTCTATTTGTCTATATTTGTAAGTTCTTCAGTAAGATTTTATAATAATTTTTACATATTTATACTTTTTTGATAACATAAATGGATTTTAAAAATTCAAATTTCTGATTATTGATATTGCAGAGAAAATTATTCTTTTTATATATCTTTTATCTAGACACCTTATCTTTTTAAATTCAAGAAGGCTTTTGCTGTACTCTGTTGGGTTTTTCAGATATATAACATTCAAACCACCACTAAAAGAGAGAATTTTCTCTCTTCTGTTTATAGGGGTTTTTTTTCATTTTTAATGTATTTTTAGAATCATTACATAATTATTATTTCTACTTATAATGGAAATAGCTTTATAATTTCACCAGTATAATGGAATTTGTTTGGAATTTTGGTAAATAGTTCATAGGATATTGGGGTAGCTTTTTTTTCATTTACGTATCCTTTTTATTTATATATCGATCAAAGTAATACAGAAAAATATGAAATAAAAAATGGCCAAAATGTTTGTATTAAAGAAAGGAGTTCTCTGAGCTAGGTCAACCTGCTTCCAATTCTTACTTCCCAGAGGGAACCATCTTTCTTACTTTTATCCGTATCTTCTAGTATTCCTTTCATTTTTTAATGTAACCTATTTACATTGCTATTTCTTGATTTCCTGGTTTCAAAGATGACCTGTTTAATCACTGTTGTAGAAGATGAAGCATTAATTCTCTCCTGTCTCCTTTTCCCTCTCTCCCATTCCCTCCCCCACTACAAGCTCGAACTTTCTCTCTCCTGAGCCTTAGGAGAGGTCTGTCATATTGTGTTGTTGCTGTTGTTAAATCAGTATTTACTGTTCACACCTAACATTATTAACAGGTGAGCTGTGTACAACGATCCCATTTCTTCTTGTGCAGTTACTTTTTCCACTTTAATTCATGATTCTGTGTACCTTGTATTAAATCCCCTTAAAACACTCTCGCTTATAATTTTACCGTACTCTGACACATCAGATATTCTGTCCATCTTACTTACTGTTTCTTAGAGATGCCCTTCATGGATCCCTCCCTCATGGTCCAGCCTGGAAACTGTTCCCAGGCTTCTCTGGGGCTGTTGTACAGAGACTCATCTTCATCATCCTGCTGGGAATTTACTTTGTGTCTGTCTTACGCAGGGTCTTCTACATTTATTTTCCTTTTTTCTTTTCCTCATTATGTTGGAGGCCATTCACCAGTCTCCGTTAGATACACAAATTTATTTCCCCTCAGGCTATTTCCTAGCCTTCGTTATTACTGTTAAAATATCTGGTATAAATCATATTTACTAATCTTTGTATGTTATCATTTCTATAAGTTTACTTTCTCTGACAGCTTTTAGGATCTTGTTTATTTCCAATGTTCTGAAAAGTTTTCATGTGTGTTTGGGTCTTATTTTATTTCTTGCCCAGGGACTGATAGGCTTTCATCATTTAGAAATGTATACCCTTTGAAAATAAATAAATAAAATAAAATAACATGTATGTCCTTTAGTTCTTAGAAATTTTGCTTCGTAATCTAATATATAACTTCTTCCTGTCTGATTTTGGTTCTCTCTGGAACTCTCATAATTGGATTTTGAGTATCTTGGGCAAATCCTCTAACTTCATACATTTCCTGTTCACATTTATCAGGCTTTTTTTCTACGTGGAAAGATATCCCTTTTCCTCCCTTCTGAGACTTTGAGATATTAGCTCCTGCGATATATCCTTCAGGCATCAACTTTTCAGTGATCACTTATTTCGGTGTCTTTAGGTTCATTCTGTGTTGTAAGCTACTGCATTTGACTTGTAGATCACTGTTTCAGTTTTCAGCTCCGCCAGTGCCATATTACATTGCCTTCATGAGATTCATATTTTGGATCTTTTTAATTTCCAAGAACATTTCTTTGTTCTTGGAACATTCTTGGGAAATCTCTTCTCAGATGTCCTTAAGAACCCCAGTTTCTTCATTTAATCTGCCTCAATGATAGTCATATGCTTTTTCTACTTGACATGCCTCCCCTAAGCTGCCGACTTGTGTTAGAAGAAGTGCCATGTTCATTATTGTAAGCAGGCTTGTTACCTCAGAAGCCTGACAGATTGGCCTCTGGATCTTCTGTCACTACTAGCACAGCAAGATAAAGTAAAGGGAGTGATTCGAACTTTGCCAAGAAAGCAAACTTCCTTCAAAGCTCCCAGGCTGCCATCTTCCCTGTCATTGTAACAACTCCAGTGGGCCTCCTCCTTCCGGTGACACTGGCACCAAAACAGAATCCTCAGGAGTGACCTTCTTTCCCTGCTCTCCATGTTGGTATCCATGTAATTAGTTGTGTGAACTCAACATGGAGGGGTAAGAGAGAGGAAGCCAAAGCACTTGCTCTAGACATCAACCTCTAGAACTTACCATGTCTTAGAAATGATGAGCCATTGTAGATCATGTTTTTGCTTATCTGACACATCAGACACATTTTCACTTTTATGCATAATCGAGGAAGTATAATTTAAGCAAGTTTTATTTTTAGGCATAATTTTCCATTTTAAGTCTAATGGTTCCTTAAATCAACCATTCCTATAGATAGCTTGTGTATTGGACTCTAAGGCAATAATCAACGCACAGAATTTCCCTGGAAGCAGAATATTCTAACTGTAAGAAAAATAGGGGGAGGGAAGAGACAACACATAGAAATTCCCCTGTTGAAGGGTCCTGGGATCGAGTCCTGCATTGGGCTCTCTGTACAGCAGGGAGCCTGTTTCCCTCTCTCTCTCTCTCTGCTGCCTCTCTGTCTACTTGTGATCTCTCTCTCTCAAATAAATAAATAAAATCTTAAAAAAAAAGTAGTTTAGAAATTCCCCTGTTGAGTCCAAACCTGTTGACCAAAGAAGGAAAGTACCAAGGGCAACCTATGAAAAATTTTACTACACGGTTTTGACAATATTTGAATAGACACATTAGAACTAAAAATGAAACGTGCACTGAAGATTCACTTTTTCTACAAGCGGAACATGTAACTGATTATCTTACAATTTTTCTGAACATCACTTGCTGAATGATTAAAGAGCCAAGCATATGTCACCATGGCTGATTTTTACCCCCTGGTGTTCCCTGTAGCCTTTAAGCCCAATGGATTCCAAAATGCTGTTCATTAAACCAATTGAACTGCGCTGGTTTTATTAAAGCTCCCCAATATGGGCTAATTATGACCTTTTTTATTGCTCACACAAAGCAATATATTTAGAAGGGCTTGATGGATTAAGACAAATTTCTGCTACACGTTTTGCTTTCAGGGTGCATCTGCAAAGCTTTCCAGAAATCTATACTTATTGACACTAGTGCAATTCCTTTTAATACACACTTGAAGTTCATTAATAATCTGTTCAAAAGCTGGTGGTACACTCTTTGTTTATAATGCCAATAAGGATAAGTACGCATACCATAAAATATTGAAGATCAAGACAGTGGTAAACGCTAATCTCAGGGGAGCGGTTGCATCTGAGGAAAGTGGCAGGGGTCTGGGCTCAAGCATGAACTCGTTAAGGTCAGTGCAGGATTTCTCCCCCCTTGGGACTGTTGTTGTTTGGGGCAGGGTAATCTGTCCTGGGGGCTTGCCCTGTGCAGTACAGGATGTTCAGCATCCTTGAACTCTACCCACAGGGTGTTGCTAGCACCTCTCTTCCTAATGGTGACAACCAAAAAATGCCTCCAGATACGGCTGCATGTTCCTGAGGGCAAGGATGGGAATCCCCACTGATTGGGAAGTCATGCTTTGATCAGAGTGGGAATGCTCGGTTGGTAGTGAAGTGGAAGGCTCACAGGTGTCCATTTGTACATGGCGCTTTGTAATTTGCTTAGAAGTTACATATAGTCTCTTGAGTGCACCTCAGTTGTATCCTAAAATGCCCTAAAGCTACAGATAATCTCCTTGCAGCAGGTGACTTTTTGGAAATCACCTTGGAGACAGATTCTGTTTGATCTGCGTCACGATGATTCACGGAGAGTGTGGAACTTTATTTTTTACTTTCCAACTAGCGTACCAGTATATTTCCTCGTGTGTCATTATGATGCGTATTTTGACAGGATGTTATTTTAAATCTTCAGAGTCTGAAACATTTAATCATGCAATTTGGGCAACCGGCTCTTGCTAAAATTGCACAGCTTTTAGGCCAGAATTGAATATTTCTGTCAGATATCAAAAATATATGTAGAAAGGGTGCAAGACGTCAAGTTATGTGCACACAAAATAAGGTACAATCTTGTCTGATTAATCTTGTCTGATTAATAAGAATAAGTCAGGAAAAAAAAAAAGAATAAGTTGGGAAACAGAACCCTTCAAAAACCAGCTTAAATAACAAGGAACTTATTCTAAGGATTGAGAGGAGCTCAGGGTTAGAAGTGACGCTGGGTTCAGGGGTTGGGACTGCCAGGTACTATCTCCCCCCACTCCCCACCCGACTCATTTTGTGACTCAAGATTGAGGAAATTGTATTGGCTCAGCCTAGGTCAGGTGTCAACGCTTGGTTTAATTCTGAGGTGGTGAATTAATTACTGTTCAACAAAGGCCTAAGATTATTTGTAAAACTTTTTTTTTTTTTTTTTTTTTTTGGAGGGGGAGAGAGCAAGAGCATGTGAGTGTGGGTTGGGGGTTGTGCAGGGGGAAAGGGAGAGAGAGAATCTCAGGCAGGCTCCATGCCCAGTGCAGAGCCCGATGGGGCTCAATCTCATGACCCTGAGATCATGACCTGAACTGAAATCAAGAGTCAGTCACTTAACTGCTGACTGAGCCACCCAGGAGCCCTTTGTAAAACTCTTTCTGATCAAAATCTGAGTATAGAGATTTTTAAGCTGATGATAATGGTGCAGAATTACTAACATAGTCATATCCTCGAAATCATGTAATAGGCGCAGTTGGAAGGATGGTCTCCAAGGGTCTGCAGTGTAGGGAGGTATCCGTGACCTTGAGGTTCACTCATGTATTGTCATCCATAGCTTCATCACACATAAAGAACAACGAGGTACTCTGAAATCTGACAGTAAAGCAAATGAGGGTCTCTGAAAAAGAACAATGCTATAGGTGAGATCGCTATCCATTCCACTAAGTGCGATATGGGACAGATCTCTGATAAGCAAATTTAATGCTCTCCAGTCTTAGAGGAAGGCTTTTGAGAATGCACACATTTTTAAATGTATGTTTATGGCAGTCAGCTTGCTTCTCCAAAGTAATAACATTAATTTCCAATTCATTGTGGTATTATACTTTTTACTTCAAATAAACTTGAACTATTACATTTTTAGTCCTGATTTTCATTTTCTCTACTAATTTCAGTGGCTTATTTTCTTCATTGAAATTATGCACAAAATAAGCACAGTATTATCTGGCTAATACATAGGAATAACAATTTTGGTAAAATAGTAAAGAAGCAGACCTCCCTGAAAGCAGAACATTCTCTTACATTTTGACAGAACATCTCTGTGAAAGATGAAAGTGATTGTAATTAGCAGTTTGAGATTTATTTATTTATTTATTTATTTAAATGTTCTACTTTCCTTGAAGGATATAAAACATGGGTATTATCTGTACCACTTCATCTTGATCAGTGCAACCGGTTAGGACCTGGCCCACCACTGTGACCATGGTAGCACGTTGGTAGCTTTTTTTAAGACTTAATTAGACCTCTTAAATATCAGGGAAATATTTTATAAGCAGCTATAGAAGCAAGTGCATATTCTTGATTCATCACTTTGGGCATCTGGGAACACTTTTTGGAGTTGGTAATTAAGTCCTGCTAACCATAGGTTAAACAAATAGATGACGGGACTGAAATGGGAGGGTCTCGGAGATTCAGACCCCCCCCCCCACTTTGCAGCCACCAGCCAGTGGTCCTTGTGGGCCATAGGTCCTGCGATGAGAATTTTTTGGTATCCTGGGGCCTCTGCATAGTGGGTCATGGACTACAAACAGGCTGAAGGAGTAGTCTGTCCTGTTAAAAAATTGAATCTAAGAAAGCAAAAACTTTTTCATACTGTTGAAGAAGATGTATTTCTTTGGGTCAAGCCAGCCTTTGAAGATATTCTGTGATCTTGTACATCTGTAATATTTAAAGGACAGCTTCATAACATGAGTGACCATCTTTGCCAATTATTCTAGCAGTGGGGCACCTGGGTGGTTCAGTTGGTTGACTGAACCCTTGGTTTCCCCTCAGGTCATAACTTGTCATGGATCATGGACCCCACACTGGGTTCTGCCCTCAGAGGGGATTCTGCTTGATAGCCTGATGATGCTCTTCTCCTGCCCTTGCCCCCCACTTGAGTGCACTCTCTCTCTCTCTGTCTCTCTCTCTCAAATAAGTAAGTCGTTAACATTAGAATTAAATTAAATCTGTAGAATTAGAAATCTCTAGCAAAGCACTAGGGAATATACTCAGATTTAGTTTGTGCCCATAATACTGCCCCCACACAAGTGGTACATTAAAAACTTGAGTGATTATATTTTATCATCAGGAAACATTGGATTTTAACTGTATCTTTCTAACACGTATAAAAAGAGAGTAGGACGAGGCTGATCTCTGTGACCAACAAAGATATTTTTTTAAGTGCCTGTAAAATAAATTATGTTAAGCTAAACATTGCATAATATGTGTGTAATAAACAGGGACATGTTGGCTATGACAACGTACCTGTTAGGTATAAATTAAGACAAAAGCATATGTTTTCGGAGATGGATGGAGGATAGATTGACAGAAAAGCAGAGCATTCTTCTTGGGAAAGCGATATTCCACAAACCATACGCAGGCAAGCATTTTCCCACTGTACCATCAGACAGTTTCCATTGACTGATGACACCACGTCCAGTGTTTGTCCCTTGATATGGGGAAAATACAACATTCCCTGAGATATTGCCCCAGCACAGCTGTGTTGGTGCCGGTATACATGGTGTTGAGCAAAGGGTTGTTACTGTTACTGCATTTTGCTTAGTAATCTCTGCACCCAGCTCATCCCCAGGCAGAACTGTGAAGCCATTTGTGTCTTTTGTGCCCTTGGCCCCCCCACCTTGGAGTTCCCTCCTGACCTTTCGGATACTCAGTGCCCTCTCACTGTCTGAACAATCCCAGTCTTTTTTTTTTTTTTTTTTTTTAAGAGGGGGGCAGTGGGGCAGGGACAGAGGGAGAGGAAAAGAGAGAATCCTGAGCAGGATCCGTGCCCAGCTTGGAGCCCGATGCAGGGCTCAGTCTCACGACCCTGGGATCATGAAAAGAGATAAAACCAAGAGTCAGTTGCTTAACTGACTGAGGCATCCAGGTGTCCCAACAATCTCAGTCATTTTAGATATTACCCTTTAGGGGCCCCCGGGTGGCTCCATCAGCTAAACTTCTGGCTTTGTCTCAGGACATGATCCCAGGGTTCTGTGATTGAGCCCCGCATCAGGCTCCCTGCTCAGTGGGGAACCTGCCTCTCCCTCTTTTCCTCACTCGTGTACGCTTGCTCTCTCTCATTATCTCTGTCTCTCTCAAATAAATACATAAAATCTTTAAAAATTGCACATTATTTTTGTGCCCGAACTTGACTCAGCCACTTGAGGTCTTGTGTTCCTAATTTCACATATCATAGTAGCTGGGACATATTAGATAGTAAAGGTTTGCTAAAGGAAAGCTCTTCCTTTATAGGATAATTGTAGGCATCAGTACGTACCTATAGAGGCTCTGGCTAGAGCATCACACAAGCCCCATGACTGCTGAAATCACACTGTGTAGGCTAAACTTACAAGTAAAGTGGCACAGTACCCATAGGGCCGCAGCTGTGCAGTGTGGCATGGAGAGGTCAGAAGGGACGGTCCCTATGGGCCCCTCAGATGCCTCAGGGTTCCCTCCAGGGGACAAGCAGGCTGGGGCTGCAGCAGACCCGAATGAGAACACAGGGATCTAAGAACTAAAACACAGTCCGATGCCAGGTTTGTGTTTTGACCCAACTTTGTGGGTCAAATTTCAGGCCCAGTGTCCAAGGCGAGGAGGTGAAAGCCAGCCAGCGTCACAGAGGGATGAAGTTGTTTCTAGTCCGAATGTGAAGGCAGGCGAAGGCTTGCCCGGAGACCCCTGTCGTGGGTAGAATCTGAGGCACACACCGAGGTCGCCTGCATTATCTTCCTTCCAGAGATGAGAAGATGCTTCCCTCAGTGCTGCTCGACCTAGTGAGCTGAAGGGCACATTCAGCGAATGTGGCCTCGAGCTCTGTTGGTGGATTGAATTATGTCCCCCCGAAAAGACGTGCTAAAGGCCTAACCCCTAGTCCCTCAGAATGTGACCTTATTTGGAAACTGGGCTTTTGGAGATATAGTTAATTAAGATGAGGGCCCACGGTAGTGGGGCAGGCCTAGTCCAACAGGACTGGTGTCCTTGTAAGCCCAGGAAAAACAGACACAGGGCATGACTCCATGGGACAATGGGTGGAGGTGGCAGGAAAGCAGCTGCCAGCCAAGGGACTGCAGAGATTCACCAGACGCTGGGAGACACGGGAGGGAGTCCCCCCTGCAGGTTTTGGGGGAAAGATGGCCCTTGCCAACACCTCGATTGTAGACTTCCA
>ML112036.1:3249-37839 GCA_003697995.1 Taxidea taxus jeffersonii
GGTGCGGGGCTCTATCCCAGGACCCTGGCATCATGACTGGTCCTGGGATCATGACCCGAGTTGAAGGCAGAGGCTTTAACCCACTGAGCCACCCAGGTGTCCCAAAGTCTAGCCTTAAATAGAGCTGCTCATTTAATTTGTTAACCCAGGTAATATATTCTATTCTCTTAGCCCTGTGTTCTTCTATGCCCTCTAACTAGGGAGTTCAGTGTTGGAACTTTAGTTACTGCTTCCCTCAGTACTCTCTCTCTCTCTCTCTCAGTAGCCATATTCTGGGGTCAAAGGAGATGGACTTATTTTGCTCCCTTTGGAAGGAAGAATCATTTCCTTGTTGCAGTTCAAGTTAAAAATGGAGTTCCACACTGCGTAAGGCCTCAGCAATTACATCCCCCATCCTCTGCAGCACTCCCTCACACACATTCTAGAAAAACTACTCAGGACTGGAACTCAGAGCAGACGCAACCAACACAGCTGAATAAATCAGGGAGGGTCAACCAGAGCAGGTGATAAAACTAAGTTTTAGGGGCGCCTGGGTGGCTCAGTGGGTTAAAGCCTCTGCCTTCAGCTCAGGTCATGATCCCAGGGTCCTGAGATCGAGCCCCGCATCGGGCTCTCTGCTCAGCAGGGAGCCTGCTTCTCCCTCTCTCTGCCTGCCTCTCTGCCTACTTGTGATCTCTATCAAATAAATAAATAAAAATCTTTAAAAAAAAAAACAACAACTAAGTTTTTGTTTGTTTGTTTTAATTTATTTATTAGAGAGAGAGCTCAGGCAGACAGAGTGGTAGACGGAGGCAGAGGGAGAAGCAGGCTCCCTGCCGAGCAAGGAGCCCGATGTGGCACTCGATCCCAGGACGCTGGGATCATGACCTGAGCCGAAGGCAGCCGCTTAACCAACTGAGCCACCCAGGCGTCCCAACAACTAAGTTTTAAACCCAAGAAGGATTTGACTAGTTGGAGCAGAGGAGAACGGCATTCCAGAGGAAATAAAGATTATGCAAAAGTTATTAGATGTACAAGGAACTGAGAGTACCTTAGTCTGACTGCAGAGTATATGGTTATGAGACGAGGCAAGATGAGAGAAGTGTAATATATAATAATGACTTTGGAGTCAAAAACTCCAGTTCAAATCCTAGCTGTTGTAAAGATTTACATTCTTGGAGTCTTGGTTTCCTCATTTGCATACAATATTTCAAAAAGGAATAAATGAGATCATGTATATGTAGTATGAAAGACAATGACTTAAGTATGCTCAGCATATAATAAGTATTAATATTCACCTATAATATAGTAACTAAGTACTAATATTCATATATATTTCTAAGGAATATATGTGACTATTGTACCCTTTGCACAAGGCTGACAGATTAGTCAGGACTAATTTATTAATAGTTTTCAATGTGGAGCTAATTCAATCAGGTCTTGAAAGCTATTTGGAGTCACTGACAGATTTTTAGCTGGGAATGGATTGATCAGGTTTCTGTTTTCATTAGGGCAGACATTCAAGTGTGTGTGCTAAGCACTGTGGGGAAAGTGTTCCAATAAAAATGCTATCTAGATTCCCTATGATTCATTGCCATCGACACTGACAATTTAGTGGAGGTCTAATTTCAAAACAGGAAACTCGTCACTATTTTCAAAACAGGAAACTCGTCACTATTCGGCTGGGGTTGGGTGAAGACACATTGTAGTGGAAAGTCTAACCAAGCTGCAGAGACATCCACCAAGCTGCGGAGACCTTCTCCAGCCCTGAAGGTAATGTGCTTCATTTTCCTCCACAAAGTACTCATGAATAGAACACATGCTAGTGAGAAAAATCACAAAGCTTCATGCAACAATCATAATTTTGTAATTGCCCCTGAAACAGATACATATCACTTATTTTTTAAACTGGCCCTAGAGGAACTCCTTGAAAGAAAAACACCATCACGGTGAAGATGAGCCTGAAAATGCTAGATGCTCGGGACTAACAAGAATCAAGTATTCTAAGGCAGCACTAGATCCATCATTTTCTCTAATCACTTACTTAAAATTTGCATTGACTAAGGCAATTGAAGATCAGGACCAGAATCCACTTCGGACAGGAATACATCTAAATACAAAAAGTTCCCTTCTTTTGGTCTCAGTTTTTTCACTATACGACTATGGGGGAAATATTTCCATGCAAATGCTGACCTCTTGTGGCCAGAACCAGTTACTTCAAAGAAAGTGCCCAATGGAATTTAAGATAATGGGTTTTTTTATATATATATAATAACCCATTATCTTAAATATATATATATGTATATATATATAATAGAAACAGGCAAAGCAAGTTAAATGATCATATTTTAATGGCCAAAAAAAAGCCACCAAAAAAACCCCTTCATCCACAAAATGCTTTTTTCCTTGGAGATACACAGAACTTTCTCTTTCCTCCATAGGATTTCTCATTTTGTCTATTATATTCCTATTGAAAAATCATAAAACATGATCACTCCCACAAGGGAAGGAGATTTATTCCTAATGAAACAAGTACACGTGTTCCTTCATTTTTCCTGCCTTACATAGTCATTGAATATTTAAATTTTTGTTCACCAGTTCACTGATCGACACTTGGTATTTCTAGTCCTGCAGCATCACTAACAGTACGAAAAACATTATTGTATACATCTCTTTGGATACATGTGTAGGAAATCCTCTTGTATTTATACCTCGAGTGGAATTATTGGATTGAAAGGTATTACATCTTCAATCTTACTAGAATATCAAGTTCTTTTCCAAAGTGGTTGGACCAGATTACATTTCCATCGGTTGAATATACAAGCCCCACTTACTCACCAACATTCATCAGACTTTTTAACTCATGCTAATCTGACAGATGAGAAAACAATAACTCAGCATTATTTTATGCATTTCCCTGATTCTTTGTGAGGTTAGCAGCTTTTCATGTTTCCTCGTCTGTATGAATTTCCTGTTTACATCTTTTGCCATTTTTAACTTGGTTGCCTTTTTTTCATTGGTTTTAAGGTTTTCAATATATTCTAGACATTAATTGCTGGTCATATGAGTTGTAAATATATTCTACCACTCTTAGTTCCATCTTTCCATTTTTATTATGATGTCTTTTGATGAGCTGAAATTAATTTTAAAGTAGCCAAAATTATCGATCTCTTCCATTAAGGAGCTTATGAACCAACAATTGGTGAGCCAGCCAGGAAACCAAAGACACAAGCCTTGGGAAAGAGGCATCCATAGGGAAAATCCCAAGTTGGCCATTGACCTCTCTGTGAATGGGGTATCCTATGCATCTGATGCTTGTGGACTACCATGTGAGTACAGGAAAACCACAAAAACACTGGCTGCTTTAAGGAGCTTGTTTGAGAAACTGAACATAGCACACTGTGGGAAAGAAGGGAAACATGGCTGCCACAGTGGGATGGCCACCATGCCCAACTAAAGGCTGAAGCTCAAGTTACACAGAAGAGCTAAGGTTAGAGAAGGGAGGTACAAGTGTCCACTGGTCTGCTAGCTTTGAGGCTGGGAGGAGACCAGGGTAATAAGTTGGAAACTACTTTACAGGTGTTTTTACAAATCTAGGAGGGCACAAGATGCTTTGGATAAAGCCTGATTCAGATGCTAAGAGGTAGAATCTCAGGGAAAGTGATGAGAAGGAAGAGGAAGATGTGGTGATTGATGAGGAAATAGACTTGCGTCCAAGCCAACTGACCCCTAATATAAGGGAATATTTTATTTTATTTTATTTTTAAGATTTTTATTTATTTATTTGACAGAGAGAGAGATCACAAGTAGGCAGAGAGGCAGTCAGAGAGAGAGGAGGAAGCAGGCTTCCTGCCTTGCGGAGAACCCAATGCGGGACTCGATCCCAGAACACTGGGATCATGACCTGACCTGAAGGCAGAGGTCCTAACCCACTGAGCCATCCAGGCACCCCAAGGGAATATTTTAAATAGCAATTACCGGAAAACTCTTAGAAGAAAATTTATATTATTTCTCTGTTCTTTGAGGTTGTAAGTCTTACCATGTCTTTGAAATGTAAACCCCAGGAAACAACCAAAACACTGCCCACAGAGTTAAAAAGAAAAAAAAAAAGAGAGAGAGAGAATTTTAATACCAAAAGTACACTGGTACAAAATTAGAATTTGGTTTTCTCTCCACTAAAAGGACAAAGTTTTCTTAGATTTTGGTCTGCTCTTAATAGGAAACTATAAAAATGTTTTTCTTTAACTCTAATGTAATCTGCCTAAAAAAAAAAAAAAAGATTATGTGTTTTTCCTTTATCGGGTCTTTGAATACTTAAGAAAACAGAGTCTTCTCCATTAAGAGAGCTAAGTTTTTACAACTATAACTTTTAGACATTAAATCTCATGGTAAGTACTGTCAAATAAGAAGTGACACTAAAGTTTCTTTCTTAGTTGTATGAAATTCCTAAAAATCTGTTAGGTCCTGGTATAATGTCATTAGTAATAATTTGAAAATACATATCACAGCAATAACCAAAATTCCTTACCAATTACATTAAAATGAACTCTCATCAGATCTTTAACCTTGGCCGTTTTTTAAGTCTTTGTCATTTACATTTTTTTTTTTTTTTTTTTTGGTCAGAGAGAGGGAGAGAGAGCAAGAGTGAGCACAGGCAGACAGAGTGGCAGGCAGAGGGAGAAGCAGGCTCCCTGCTGAGCAAGGAGCCCGATGTGGGACTCGATCCCAGGATGCCAGGATCATGACCTGAGCTGAAGGCAGCCACTTAACCAACTGAGCCACCCAGGCATCCCTGTCATTTACAATTATTAACTGATGCTTTGACCAAAAGAATGTGTTCCTGTAAAAGTCCTTCATCTGCAAGATGTGTAGAAAATACTTTTTTCTGATAACTAAGTTCAATTTGCACTCATATAGGAGGGACAAATAAACTTTTCAGGTTCAGAGAGAGGCAAGATGGCGGAGTAGCGGACTGAAATGACATCAGGTCGCAGGAGTTCAGCTAGATAGTTATCAAACCATTCCAAACACCTACAAACTCAATAGGAGATAGAAGAGAAGAGCAGCAATTCTAGAAATAGAAAATCGACCACTTTTTGAAAGGTAGGACATGTGGAGAAGTGAATCCGAACTGATGGAAAGATAGATCATGGGGAGGGGGAGGCCGTCTCCCGGCAAGCAGTGGAGCAGCAGAGCACAGAATCAGAACTCTGCTCCACTGGGACATCGCTCCAGAGGCTAAGCATGGGTGGAGCCCTCACAGGGACAGTGTGGTCTCAGGACCTGTGGGGTCACTGAAAGATTGGGGGTGTCTGAGTGTAACAGAGCTCACAGGTATCAGAGTGGGGAAGCCAACTACAGAGACAGAGCCCAGGAATGAGCTCTCAGCTCTGGGTTACCTTAAACTGTGATCCGTGGCACAGTCCCTCATTGAGCAGGGACCCCACAAGTGGCAGATCCAGGGAGACTCACCTTCCTCCTCTGGAGGCAGGAATCTGCTGGGTTTGGAAACTCCAAAAAGGGCCATGCACCAGAAACCAAAACACTCGGTCACAGGCCAGGCGAGCCTAGAGCGTAGCCAGAGACCAGGGAGACAGGAGAGATTGACCCCTTTTCTCTGATATCACACTGAGGAGTGGGGCCGTGAGCTCTCAGCTCCTCCAGGCTGGAGATTGTGAGGCCACCATTTTCATTCCCCGTCCTCCAGAGCTCTACAGAAAGCATTCAGGGAACAAAAACTTCAGAGAGCCAACTTGAGCAGATTACTAAGCCTGGCCCCTGGCAAGGTTGGGGCAATTCCGCCTCGGGCAAAGACACTTGAGAATCACTACAACAGGCCCCTCCCCCAGAAGATCAGCAAGAACATCCAGGAAAACCAAAGAACTCCAGAAATAGGGGGAAGCAATGCATGGAATTCCTGGCCTTCTCCCCCATGATCCTTTAGTCTTGCAAAGTTAAGTTAAAATTTTAAATTTTTTTTTCTTATTCTTATTTTTTTTAACTTTCCCTATTTCCTCTTTTAACATTTTTTAAGTAGTTTACCTTAACAATACCTTTCTTTAAAAAAATCTTTTTAGGGGTGCCTAGGTGGCTCAGTGGGTTAAGCCTCTGCCTTCAGTTCAGGTCATGATCCAGGGCCCTGGGATCAAGCCCTGCATCGGGGCCTGCTTCCCACTCTCTCTGCCTGCCTCTCTGTCTACTTGTGATCTTTGTATGTCAAATAAATAAATAAATAAAATATTTTTTTAAATCTTTTTAAACCTTCATTAATATAGTCATATTTTATACTTACTCATATTTAACCTTATTTTTTGTATACATATAGGGGTTTTTTTCCTAAAAAATTGTGGGATACAATTTCTTCTAATAGAGCAAAATATACCCTAAATCTAGCACAGGGCTTTGTTCTAGTCTCCAGCCTGAGCACATTCTCTCCCCACCACCCCAGCCTTTTTTTCTTTTCTTTTTCCAACCAACTTATCTTATCAATTCCTTTTTTAGAATTTTTTTTTAAATTTTCATCTTTACACTCATATTCTACCCTTTCATCGTGTTTACCCTTATTTTTATATAAATATAAGTTTTTCTTTCTTTAAAATTTTGGGAGGTAGTTTCTTCTAAGAGACCAAAATACACTCAAGTGGGTGGCTCTGTTCTATTCACCAGTCTAATATATATATATATATATATTTTTTTTTTTTAATTTTTTACTCCCAGTTTGGGGGTCTCCTCTGATTTGGTTAGCATACATTTTTCTGGGGTCTTTGCCATCCTTATTGTATTTTATTCTATCATTCATATATTCTTTTTTTTTTTTTTAAAGATTTTATTTATTTATTTGACAGAGAGAGAGGGAGAGAGAGCGAGCACAAGCAGACAGAGTGGCAGGCAGAGGCAGAGGGAGAAGCAGGCTCCCCGCCGAGCAAGGAGCCCGATGTGGGACTCGATCCCAGGACGTTGGGATCAGGACCTGAGCTGAAGGCAGCCGCCTAACCAACTGAGCCACCCAGGTGTCCCTCATTCATATATTCTTATCTGGATAAAATGACAAAGTGGAAAAACTCACCACAAAAAAGAGGCAGTACCAACAGCTAGGGACCAAATCAAAACAGACATTGGTAATATGTTAGATCTAGAGTTCAGAACGATGATTCTCAAGGTGCTACCTGGGCTTGAAAAAGGTATGGTGGATATTAGACAAACCCTAGAGAAATAAAATCCCTTTCTGGAGAAATAAAAGAACTAAAATCTAACCAAGCTGAAATCAAAAAAAGGAATTAATGGGGTGCAATCAAAAATGGAGGTTCTTACTGCTAGGATAAATGAGGCAGAAGACAGAATTAGTGATATAGAAGACCAAGTGATGGGGAATAAAGAAGATGAGCAAAAGAGAGACAAACAACTACTGGACCACAAGGGGAGAATTCAAGAGATAAGTAATACCATAAGACGAAACAACATGGGCGCCTGGGTGGCTCAGTGGGTTAAAGCCTCTGCCTTTGGCTCAGGTCATGATCCCAGAGTCCTGGGATCGAGACCCACATCAGGCTCTCTGCTCTGCGGGGAGCCTGCTTCCTCCTCTCTCTCTGCCTGCCTCTCTGCCTACTTGTGATCTCTGTCTGTCAAATAAATAAATCTTAAAAAAAAAAAAAAGACAAAACAACATTAGAATTGGGATTCCAGAAGAAGAAGAAAGAGAGGGGAGCAGAAGGTATATTGGAGATAATTATTGTAGAGAATTTCCCTAATATGCAAAGGGAACAAGCATCAAAATCCAGGAGGTGCAGAGAACACCCCTCAAAATCAATAAAAATAGGTCCACGCCCTGTCATCTAATAGTAAAGTTTACAAGTCTTAGCAACAAAGAGAAAATCCTAAAAGCAGCCCGGGACAAGAAGTCTGTAACATACAATGGTAAACAGATTAGATTGGCAGCAGACTTATCCACAGAGACCTGGCAGGCCAGAAAGAACTGGCATGATATATTCAGAGCACTAAATGAGAAAAATATGCAGCCAAGAATACTATATCCAGCTAGGCTATCATTGAAAATAGAAGGAGAGATAAAAAGCTTCCAGGACAAACAAAAATTAAAAGAATTTGCAAACACCAAACCAGTCCTGCAGGAAATATCGAAAGGGGTCCTCTAAGCAAAGAGTGAGCCCAAAAGTAGTAGACCAGAAAGAACCAGAGACAATATACAGTAACAGTCAACTCACAGGCAATACAATGGCACTAAATTCATATCTTTCAATAGTTACCCTAAATGTCAATGGGCTCAATGCCCCAATCCAAAGAGACAGGGTATCAGAATGGATTAAAAAAACAAAACCCATCAATATGCTATCTGTAAGAAACTCATTTTAGAGCCAAAGACAAGTCCAGATTAAAAGTGAGGGGGTGGAAAACAATTTACAATGCTAATGGACATCAAAAGAAAGCTGGGGTGGCAATCCTTATATCACATAAATTAGATTTTAAGTTAAAGACTATAATAAGAGATGAGGAAGGACACAATATCATACTCAAAGGGTCTCTCCAACAAGAAGATCTAACAATTTTAAGTATCTCTGCCCCTAACATGGGAGCAGCCAACTATATAAACCAATTAATAATGAAATCAAAGAAACACATCGACAATAATACAATAATAGTAGGGGACTTTAACACCCCCCTCACTGAAATGGACAGATCATCCAAGCAAAAGATCAACAAGGAAATAAAGGCCTTAAATGGCACACTGGACCAGATGGACATCACAGATATATTCAGAACATTCCATCCCAAAGCAACAGAATACACATTCTTCTCTAGTGCACATGGAACATTCTCCAGAAGAGATCACATCCTGGGTCACAAATCAGGTCTCAACTAGTACCAAAAGACTGGGATCATTCCCTGCATATTTTCAGATCACAATGCTCTGAAGCTAGAGCTCAATCACAAGAGGAAAGTTGGAAAAAACTCAAATACATGGAAGCTAAAGAGCATCCTACTAAAGAATGAATGTGCCAATTAGGAAATTAAAGAAGAATTGAAAAAATTCATGGAAACAAATGATAATGAAAACACAACTGTTCAAAATCTGTAGGACACAGCAAAAGTGGTCCTGAGAGGAAGGTATATAGCGATACAAGACTTTCTCAAGAAACAAGAAAGGTCTCAAGCACACAACCTAACCCTACATCTAAAGGAGCTGGAGAACAAACAGCAAAGAAACCCTAAACCCAGCAGGAGAGGAGAAATAATAAAGATCAGAGGGCACCTGGGTGGCTCAGTGGGTTAAAGCCTCTGCCTTCAGCTCAGCTCATGATCTCAGGGTCGAGGGATCAAGGCCCACATCGGGCTCTCTGCTCAGCGGGAAGCCTGCTTCCTCCTCTCTCTCTGCCTGCCTCTCTGCCTACTTGTGATCTCTCTCTGTCAAATAAATAAATAAAATCTTTAAAAAATAACAATAATAAAGATCAGAGCAGATATCAATGAAATAGAAACCCAAAGAACAGTAGAACAAATCAATGAACATAGGAGGTGATTCTTTGAAAGAATTAATAAGATTGTTAAACCCCTGGCCAGACTTATCAAAAAGAAAAGAGAAAGGACCCAAATAAATAAAATCATGAATGACAGAGGAGAGATCACAACCAACACCAAAGAAATACAAACAATCATAAGAACATATTATAAGCAATAATACACCAGCAAATTTGACAATCTGGAAAAAAAATGAATGCATTCCTGAAGACGTATAAACTACCAAAACTGAACCAGGAAGAAATAGAAAGCCTGGACAGACCCATAACCAGTAAGGAGATCGAAGTCATCAAAAATCTCCCAAGAGCCCAGAGCCAGACGGCTTCACAGGATAATTCTACCAAACATCTAAAGAAGAATTAATACCTATTCTCCTGAAACTGTTCCAAAAAATAGAAATTGAAGGAAAACTAGCAAACTCATTTTATGAGGCCAGCATTACCTTCATCCCAAAACCAGACAAAGACCCCATCAAAAAGGAGAATTATAGACCAATATCCTTGATGAATACAGATGTGAAAATTCTTACCAAAATACTAGCCAATAGGATCCAACAGTACATTAAAAGGATTATTTTTTAATTTATTTATTTGACAGAGAAAGAGCGATCATAAGTAGACAGAGAGGCAGGCAGAGAGAGAGGAGGAAACAGGCTCCCCACTGAGCAGAGAGCCTGACGTGGGGCTTGATCCCAGGACCCTGGGATCATGACCTAGCTGAAGGCAGAGGCTTTAACCCACTGAGCCACCCAGGCACCTCACTAAAAGGATTATTCACCAGGACCTAGTAGGATTTATTCCTGGGCTGCAAGGTTGGTTCAACACCCACAAATCAATCAATGTGATACCATACATTAATAATAGAAAGAACAAGAACCATATGGTACTCTCAATAGATGCTGAAAAAGCATTTGACAAAGTACAGCATCCTTTCTTGATCAAAACTCTTCAAAGTGTAGGGATGGAGGGTATATTCCTCAATATCATCAAAGCCACCTCTGAAAAACCCTCAGCGAATATCATTCTCAATGGGGAAAAACTGAGAGCTTTTCCACTAATATCAGAAACACAGCAGTAATGTCCACTATCACCACTGCTATTCAACATAGTACTAGAAGTCCTAGCCTCAGCAATCAGACCACAAAAAGAAATTAAAGGCATCTGAATCAGCAAAGAAGAAGTTAAACTCTCACTCTTTGCAGATGATAGGATACTTAATGTGGAAAACCCAAAAAGACTCCACTCCAAATCTGCTAGAACTTGTACAGGAATTCAGTAAGGTGTCGGGATATAAAATCAACTCACAGAAATCAGTTGCATTTCTATACACCAAGAGCAAGCCAGAAGAAGAGAAATAAAGGATTCAATCCCATTTACAATTGCACCCAAAACCATAATATACCTAGGAATAAACTTAACCAAAGAGGCAAAGAATCTGTACTCAGAAAACTATAATGTACTCATGAAAGAAATTGAAGAAGACACAAAGAAATGGAAAAATGTTCCATGCTCATGGACTGGAAGAACAAATATTGTAAAAATGTCTATGCTACCTAAAGCAATCTACACATTTAATGCAATCTCTATCAAAATACCATCCAGGGGCACCTGGGTGGCTCAGTGGGTTAAAGCCTCTGCTTTCAGCTCAGGTCATGATCCCAGGGTCCTGGGATCGAGCCCCATGTCAGGCTCTCTGCTTGACAGGGAGCCTGCTTGCCTTCCTCTCTCTCTGCCCACCTCTCTGCCTACTTGTGATCTCTGTCAAATAAATTTAAAAAGAAAAACAAAAAACAAAATACCATCCATATTTTTCAAAGAAATGGAGCAAATAATCCTAAATTTATATGAAACCAGAAAAGACCCCGAATAACCAGAGGAATGTTGAAAAAGAAAGCCAAAGTTGGTGGCATCACAATTCCAGACTTCAAGCTCTATTACAAAGCTGTCATCATCAAGACAGTATGGTACTGGTACAAAAACAAACACATAGATCAATGGAACAGAACAGAGAGCCCAGAAGTGGACCCTCAACTCTATGGCCAACTAATCTTCGACATAGCAGGAAAGAATGTCCAGTGGAAAAAAGACAGTCTCTTCAACAAATAGTGTTGGGAAAATTGGATAGCCACATGCAGAAAAATGAAACTAGACCATTTCCTTACACCACATACAAACATAGACTCAAAATGGAGGAAACACCTCAGTGTGAGACAGGAATCCATCCTTGAGGAGAACACAGGCAGCAACCTCTTCGACATCAGCCACAGCAACTTCTTCCTAGAAACATCGTCAAAGGAAGCAAGGGCAAAAAATGAACTATTGGGATTTCATCAACATCAAAAGCTTTTGCACTGCAAAGGAAACAGTCAACAAAACCAAAAGACAACCAACAGAATGGGAGAAGATATTTGCAAATGACATATCAGATAAAGGGCTAGTATCCAAAATCTATAAAGAACTTATCGAACGCAACACCCAAAGAACAAATAATCCAATCAAGAAATGGGCAGAGGACATGAACAGACATTTCTGCAAAGGAGATATCCAGATGGCCAACAGACACATGAAAAAATGCTCCACATCACTCGGCATCAGGGAAATACAAATCAAAACCACAATGAGTTACCACCTCACACCAGTCAGAATGGCTAAAATTAACAAGTCAGGAAACGACAGATGTTGGAGAGGATATGGAGAAAGGGGAACTCTCCTACAGCGTTGGTGGGAATGCAAGCTGGTGCAGCCACTCTGGAAAACAGCATGGAGGTTCCTCAAAAAGTTGAAAATAGAGCTACCCTACGACCCAGCAATCGCACTACTGGGTATTTACCCTAAAGATACACATGTAGTGATCCAAAGGGGCACGTGCACCCAAATGTTTATAGCAGCAATGTCCACAATAGCCAAACTATGGAAAGAACCTAGATGTCCATCAACAGATGAATGGATAAAGAAGAGGTGGTGTGTGTGTGTGTGTATATATACATATATATATATATATATGTATATATACACAATGTAAGCATCTGACTCTTGGTTTTGGCTCAGAGAGTCATGATCTCAGGGTCCTGGGATCAGCCCTGCCTTGGACCACATGCTTGGCAGGGAGTCTGCCTGAGATTCTTTCCCTCTTCCTTTGCTCCTTCTCCCACTCATACTCTCTCCAACAAATAAAATCTTAAAAATCTTCCATTTCCAATTCCATTTGCACCTTTGTCAAAAATCAAGTGGCCAACTGTCTGAGTCTACTTTTAGACTCTCTTCTGTTTCTCTGGTCTACTTTTTTATCCTTATTATTTTATTGACATCATTACAATAGTTTTAAAGAAAATCTCCAAATCTGGTCATATAATTCCTCTTTGTTCTTCTTCAAGATTATCTTAGCTACTTTAAATCCTTCAAATGTCTTTGTAAATGTTAAAATCTGCTTACCAATTTCTACAAAATATTTTCTGGGATTTTTTATTAAGATTTTACTGAACCAATTCATCAATTGATCAAATTGATCAATTTGGAAGACTATTTTGGAAAGGATTGATACCTTTTCAGTAAGCTCACTTAATTATTAATAAGTGAGTTTAGCAAGATTACAGGATATAAGATTAATCTGGTTTTCTTTCTTTGTAGTATTCTTAAAAGTTTGGAAAACAAAGTTTAAAATAAATGCCATTTTTTTAAGGTTTTATTTATTTATTTGACAGAGAGAGAGGGAGAGAGAGCAAGCAAGCACAGGCAGAGGCAGAGGCAGAGGGAGAAGCAGGCTCCCTGCCGAGCAAGGAGCCAGATGTGGGACCTGATCCCAGGACGCTGGGATCATGACCTGAGCCGAAGGCAGCCACTTAACCAACTGAGCCACCCAGGCATCCCAATAAATGCCCTTTTTTAATAGCATAAACCCCATCAAATACCTAGAATGAATTTAATAAAAAATGTAAAAATTTTAAAACATTGCTGAGATAAAGAAGACATGAATAAATGAAAAGACAAATGATGTGGATGGATTTGAAGATTCAGTACTGAAAAGGTATCAAGTTCATTTTAATATACTTTTTTATACCTTTACATTTCCTACATAAAAAAAGAAATCATGCCATTTGCAGATAAAGACACTTGTATTTCTTCTTTTGAATTCTTGTCTTTTGTGGTTTCTTTTCTTGTGTTAATACATTGGCTAGGACCTTCATTATAATGTTGAATAAGCGTGATGATTGTGAACATCATTATCTTCCAGATTTTAGGGGTAAAGATTTCCATATTTTACTAGTATTATGTTAGCTGAAGATTTTTTAGAACACCTTTTATCAGATTGAACATTTTCTTTTTATTCCTGGTTTGCGGATTTTTAAAAAAATTATGAATGGATGTTGAGTTTTATCATTTTTCCTGTATCTATTGAGATGCTTATATTTTTTCTCCTTTATTCTTTTTTAAAAAATTTTAATTAACATATAATGTATTATTAGCCCCAGGGGTACAGGTCTGTGAATTGCCAGGTTTACACACTTTACAACACTCACCATAGCACATACCTTCCCCAATGTCCATAACCCAACCACCCTCTTCCTTCCCCCTCTGCAGCAACCCTCAGTTTGTTTTGTGTTTCTCCTTTATTCTGATAACATGGTGAATTACATATATTTCAAATATTCAACCAAACTTATATTCCTTACTTCCTAATGATGTACTCACTCACCTTTTGATGTATTGCTGGATTTGAGTTTTTTCTTTTGGGACTTTTTGTATCTAAGTTCATAAGGGACTTTAGTCTGTAATTTTATTTTCTTACAATGTACTTCTAAAACTATGAAATCAAAATTATGCTAGGCTCATAAAACAAGTTGGCAAATGTCTATTCGTGGTTCATTCTCTAAAAGACCTTGGTATAAAATTACTTCTTATATAGCAAAATTTATCCGGTGGAGCCCTCTAGACCTGGAGTTTGCTCTTGGAAACGTTTTTATTACACATTCAATTTCTTTAACAGAAATAGCACTATTGGGACGCCTGGGTGGCTCAGTTGGTTAAGCGGCTGCCTTCGGCTCAGGTCATGATCCCAGCATCCTGGGATCGAGTCCCGCATCGGGCTCATTGCTCGGCAGGGAGCCTGCTTTTCCCTCTGCCTCTGCCTGCCTCTCTGTCTGCCTGTGCTCGCTCTCTCTCTAACAAATAAATAAATAAAATCTTAAAAAAAAAAAAAAAGAAAGAAAGAAATAGCACTATTTATAGGTCTTATTTCTTTGTCAGTTTTGGTAACTTGTGTTTCACAAAAAATTTCCAAAATTTAAAAAGTTGTCAGATTTATTGCCTCAAAAATGTAGAAGAAAGCCTTATGGAGGGATTATTGGGTAGTTAATGTTACTTTGAATTTCATGATTTTGTGACATCTGCAATGGATTGTCATTTTTTTCCCCCTTATTCCAAGTAAATATTCACTTCATATCTAATTTTGTATTTGTAATTTTGTAATTACAAAATTTGTAATTTTGTGTTATTCTTCTTAAAGACCAAACTGTATAAACTTCAGGCTCGATCCATCTCTCCTTTTATGTATATCTGTTTTTGTCTCTACCATCATAATTTTTAATTTACTAGATATACATGTATATATACTTAAACATATGCTCATTCTTTCTCCATCTAAACACACACACACACAGGAGAGCATTTGGGGTGGAGCAGGAGAGGGGGAGAGGGAGGAAGTGGAGAGAGAGAGGGGAGGGGAAGGGAAGGGAAGGAATGAGATTTTGTAGTTTTTCAGTCTTCTAACTCTTGTTAATTTGAACTTTTTTTTTTTTCTTATTATTTTCTCCAGTGATCTGGGGGTATACATATTACCTTAGATTCTACTAAGGGTTATCATTTATGTTTTTAAAATCTATATAATTTAATGTATTTTTTTAACTTGGCTAAGACCCAACTAAGTAGTTTTATTTTGGCTCCCCTTATGTATGATTAAGAATTCAGCATATTTTCTCCCTTATATTGACATCCTTGGTCCTGCCTCCTATCCCCCAGACCTGTTTTTTACTCTCGTCACTGCTGACAGCCAGCTCCACACAGTGATTCACCTCGGCTGCATCATACATCTTCTTTTTCTGCCTCAAGGTTTCTCCAATATTGCGCTATTTCAAGAACCCCTGTGGGAACCCTCTATGTGCTCCTGCATACACAACAGCAATGGCCTGTAAGTCAGCCTTTGATGACTAGAGATTCAAAGTCAGTGCATAAATGCCCTCCTCCCATTTCTTTGCAGTTTGGAGGCACGTTATATACAGCTTCTCAAAAGATTCCAGCGCCATGGACCTCCATTCACCTACAGCAGTGACTGATACTATAAGGTAGCTTTGTAATGGCCTTTTACTCTTCTGTTTGATTCTCCCTACTTCAACTGCTTCCCTGGATCACATTTCAAATAATTTATATGGACAGGAGTTGGCTTACTTTGGGGGGTAAGCCAAACCAAAACACTCTTTTTCCATCCCTCTCCCAAACTTCCCAAGCTCTGTTAAGATAAACTGAGGTCTTAGCATCACCAATACCACAGAAGAGGAATCCTATTTATGAGGTCGCTTACTGCTCATGTAATGATAGGCTCATATTCATGTCTACAGCCATTCAAGTCATGCCTTACCTAAGAGGAGGCATGCCTACTTGCCTGTACAACCAGAAAAAAAAGATCTACCACCGCTCTGAAGCAAAAATCCAAATACAGACTTCACCTGTACCTCATGAGAAGCAATTAAGGCACACAACTGCTAGATTATAATCTCCAGTGCACTGGATCCTTTGAGAGTCAACCCACCCTATTCACAACATCTGAGGGGTGGCCCTGCCTCCTCTCTGTAGGATTGAGAAATAAAAAGAACACTAGACAATAACTTGAACTGTTGTAGATGAGACCTACCTCAGCTCCTGCATTAATTCAGTCTCTCTGACAGCAAATAAGAGAAATACAACTCCAAACAGCCTTAAACTATTATAAAAAGGAATTATTTGTGTGAAGATGGTACTGAAGCAGTCATCTGACATGAAAAAGAGCAGTGCTCCAACTCTTCTGCAATTAATCTTTTCCCAACACTTTCCCATCCTCTCTCCTCACTGCATCTCTCCTTCCCAACTAACATCCTTCTCCTCTTCATTTCCTATAGCCTAGCTCTCAGCACTGTTTCTGTGTGTTGGCCTCATTTGCGCTTTTGGCAGATGGGCTCAGTCCAAGTGATAAGGAAGATGGCAACATTAGCTCAAAATTCACCACAGCCGGGGCACCTGGGTGGCTCAGTGGGATAAAGCCTCTGCCTTCGGCTCAGGTCATGATCCCAGGGTCCTGGGATCGAGCCCTACATCGGGCTCTCTGCTCAGCGGGGAGCCTGCTTCCCCCTCTCTCTCTGCCTACCTCTCTACTTGTGATCTCTATCAAATAAATAAAATCTTATTTATCTTATTTAGGGCCAGGTATCACTCTTCCCCTTCTCTGGAAGCTAGAACATGAACAGAAGAGCTGAATATAGCCACTCAGATACTCCCAGCCATGATCTCAACCCTAGAGGAAGAGGTGCAAAGTTTGAGGACTAGAGGTGATACAGGACAGTTGCAGCAGCATGTGTGGTGGTGAGTGTTCAGTGATATGATGACAAGTGTCTACTGACCACAGAAACCAGGAACAGAGCCAAACCATTGAAGATGGCATTAGCAGGGGCATCTTAAGACTAACGGTATATATTTTTTAAAGATTTTATTTCTTTGAGAGAGAGAGCAAAGGAAGAGGAAAAAGAAGCACCACTGCCCCCACCCCAGCCAGGGAGCCCAACTTGGGGTAGGGCTTAATCCCCAGACCCAAGATCACAACCAAAGCCGAAGGTAGATGCTTAACCAACTGAGCCACCCAGGTGCCCCAAGACTGATGGTATGTCTTGCTTCCATTGAGGCCTGCCCAAGCTTTACCTCTAGCCTTTGTTGTATTAACTTCTGGATACCCTTCCAAAAATTTACTTTACAAAACACTAACCAGAGTAGGTTTCCCTGTTGTTTATAAAACTCCAATGACAGACATATTTTCCAGACACAGAAGAAAAATTTTAGAGTTGTTAGTAGCTAAGCCATAATATGCCCACCACTATTTTGTCTGTTAAAAGAATGGGGTGAAGGGGGGTGGGAATGGCAAGTCAGGAATGGGAAACATAGGGGTTGAATAGCCCCTGCAATAGTTCTTAGAACTGAGCCATCCTGACCTTCATTTATAAACATGAATCCATAATGAAAAATCACCAGTAACATGAAGGAAATCAGATGCTCCACAGAGTGAAAGCAATGTGGTCAATGAAAGCAAAGGACTCTCTGAAGCAATTAATGCAAACAATAGAGAACTTTCAAAACAAACTTCTGTTGTTCAATGAGATTCCAGAAGACTAGAGTATACCATAGAGGAGAATCAAACTCCAATGAAATACAAGGTCCTGAACAATCTGGCCCTGTCCATGTCTCCAACCTCGTTGTCCTCTGCTTTCCATCTGGCTCCCACGATGCCACCTTTCAGTTCTCAAATAATGCTAACCTCCTTCCTAACACGAGCCATTGTGCACACTGCTCCTTCTACCTGGGATGTTCTTTCTTACCTTCCCTTTCCAAGTCCCACTCTCAAAAATACAACTAATGCCTTTCCATCCTTTAAGTTTTGGCTTTTGTATGACTCCCTCAGAGAAGCCTTTTTTTTTTTTAAGATTATTTATTTATTTGTCAGAGAGAGTGAGCACAGGCAGACAGAGTGGCAGACAGAGGCAGAGAAGCAGGCTCCCTGCTGAGCAACGAGCCCGATGTGGGACTCGATTCCATGACGCTGGGATAATGACCTGAGCCGAAGGCAGCTGTTTAACCAACTGAGCCACCCAGGCATCCCAGAGAAGTCTTTTTTGACAACTCTATTTACATCCTGCTCAAGCACCGTCTGCCTGAGTCTCACACTCCTTTGATTCTGAGTGACCATGGGCTAAGTTACTTTAGTGCTGTTCAAGCTCTTCACCTATAGACTGGGAATAATAAAGAGTAAACCTCCTAAGTTTGCTGGGAAAATTAAGGGAGTTCACAGATGCAAAGCACTTAGAATTGGAGCACACAACCACACTCAAAGGATGCTATAATTTCCTGTGTGGCATTTACCACACAATGAAATTGTTACATTTTTATTTACTTTTTTAAAAAATCTGCTCTCCCCCAGAATTGCTCCATGAGGGCAATAACTCTACTGCTTTATTCACAGTGTTTTGTTCATATTTATTTGTTGAGAATAAACAAATGAAAATATTTTCCAAAAATGAATGAATAAAACATGATTATAGGAATACCCTAGGATACTGTTGTGGCCCTGAAAATGTTCCATTCAGATCTTTTTGCTGTAGGAAGCACACATGACTGACAGCCCTCACTGCTAATGTCTGGATCCACCACACTGGCACGGAGGCCAGACTTTCCGAGGGCTGCTTCTAGTCAATGACTGAGCATGGCAGAGGTCCTAGTTCAGGCTCATTCCAGAAAACTGCAAGACTCTTCTGATAAGAAGTTTGACGTGAGGACTCCTCATTGGCAAAGTCAGACCTTTCATGGAGCTGCACTTCACTCAGTAACTTCCTACCTATGCCTCCTTCCCTCCCTCTTCCCTTCCACAGGTATCAGTCCCACGTTGTGGTCCAGAGGCTTTTCTGCCTGCTCCTGTTCCCTTCATAACAAATTCTTGCACGCTAGTCCTGTGCTGGTATCTGCTTCTTGGTAGACCCAAACTACCACAGTCAGAACCTTCAGAAGCACACCCTGAGGTGAGAATTTGTGGGCAAATCATTTTGCTGTTGTTGGGAGAAGCCAGTAAGGGAGGGAGAGAAAGAATCAGGACAAGAAAGGGGAACAAGTCAAGCAATGGTACTATTTCATGCAAAATCTCTGCCTAACCCTGGAGGGAAGGTAGGCTTACCAGGGCAAGGAGGTCATCCATTCCTCCATTTCTGTCACTTCTATTCTCACCTTGAATTATGCTCATCTGTGTGCTTCAACCAAGTTTATCACACAGGATTTTATAATGTACACTAGATAATGACATTTACAGTACTTACAGTTTAATAAAATACTACATATATAATCAATAATATTGTATTTGTGCCTGGTGGATAGTAGGCACACAATAAATATGTATTGAATGACCAGTACAATAGTAACAATATAAAATGCTTGAAAACTGCTAACACCCTATTAAAAAATACAGTAGCCACATATAGTTTCCATATAATTCCTTTTTCCACAAAAATTAAGTCCCAAATATATACAAAGTGCTATCCCTCTTCCATTTTTATTCTCTACAGTTCCACTCTTCTCCAAATGCAGGAAATCTCATTCTTTTTGCTCAGCTTTTCCTCTCAAACATCAGTTCTGTTTCAATCCACTCACATTACAGAGAGAAAAGGAAAGATGGCTAGGGTCAAGAACAGGAACCAGCAAAAGCTGCAAACCAACATCCTAATGTAGCTGGTGAGCATTTCCTTAGGCCCAGACTAGAGGATAAAGAGAACAAAAGAAGACTAAGCTATCTCCTTAGTCCTTTTTGTCATCATTCCAACAGTAAATTGAATCCCAGTGAAAGTACATCAAAGAAAAGAAGGGGAATGGTTATGTGAATGCTTCGAACTTATCTAAGCTACCAAGCCTACAATTCTCATTGGAGGGTATTTGCTAAGGGAGGCAGTCCCTGTTCCACCTTACCTCGCTAAGAGAAACAGGTACTCAGTAACTATAAGTGAGGTTGTTATGTGTCATTGGATGTCTGCCCTGTGAGTGTTATTACATACTTTTGAAAATTCATAATGTTTTGTTATGACAATATGATCCTCACCCTTAGCGGACTATAAGGAAATAATTTATGGGACAATAATTAGGCCTGTGGCTTGGTAATGATTCAAGAGTTAAGACTTGAGGGGCGCCTAGGTGGCTCAGTGGGTTAAAGCCTCTGCCTTCGGCTCAGGTCATGATCTCAGGGTCCTGGGATCGAGCCCCGCATTCGGGCCTCTCCGTTCAGCGGAGAGCCTGCTTCCCTTCCTCTCTCTGCCTGCCTCTCTGCCTACTTGTGATCTCTGTCAAATAAATAAATAAAATCTTAAAAAAAAAAAAAGAGTTAGGACTTGAGAAGAATACAGGCTCTGGGAATAAAGCTAGTTCTAATTCCCAAATTAGCTTTCTCTAGCCACATGAGCTACAACAGAGGAACCGCTTTCCTATTATATAACTACATGGAATATTGTTATAAGGAGTAGAAATACCACAAGAAAGTGTCATAAGGAGATACTAAAACTTGAGCATTACCTGTGACAATATAATGTAATGAGCATGAAATTTGGAATCAAAACTCCTGGGTGGTCTTATTTTGCTGACTGACTCTATCAAGAACCCTTAAGTTTGCTTCCTCATGGATGAAATAATTGTAGGATAATTGTATTACCCACCTCAAAATATCATATAGAGGATAAAAGGAGGTAATACAGTCAAGTGCATTTGGAATTATAAAACATTTATTTACACATGATCTAAATGCTAAAATATTTTTACTATAGTGGTTTTTGATGCATACCTTTCAAAAATGCATTCTCTACTTCTTGGCCTTATTGAATATAACCTTATTCTGAGTTTTCAAGATCATACCAATGTTTTTGCCTTTTTTTAAGCTATCTACTGCTGTAATGGTACATTTTTTTTTTTTTAAGATTCTATTTGACAGACAGAGATCACAAGTAGGCAGAGAGGCAGGCAGAGAGAGAGGATGGAAAGCAGGCTTTCCGCTGAGCAGAGAGCCTGATGCAGGGCTCGATCCCAGGACCCTGGGATCGTGACCCGAGCCGAAGGCAGAGGCCTTAACCCACTGAGCCAACCAGGTGCCCCTGTAATGGTACATTTTTAAAAACAGGTTTTCTTTTTAATTTTCATTGTGGTACAATATACATAAAATTCAGTATTTTAATCATTTTTAAGTGTACAATTCAGTGGCATTAAGTAATTCAGATTGTTGTGTAATCATTATGACTATCCATCTCTAGAACTTTGTCACATCCCAAGCTAAAATCTGCACACATTAAACAATAAGTCCCCATTGTCACCTGATGATTACTTTTTTCCAATACTCTTTCATCTGGTGTTGCTTCACTCATTAGCAGCAAAACATGTTCATTTCTCTCCACTCCAAAATTTACTGCCAGTAATAACTTGCTATAAAAGCTGTTTTAAAAAAAATATTTTTACTTATTTGACAGAGCACAAGCATGGGGAGCAGTAGGCAGAGGGAGAGGAAGAAGTAGGCTCCCCGCAGAGCAGGAAGCGCAATGCAGGGCTCAATTCCAGGACCCTGGAATCATGACCTGAGCCAAAGGCAGACACTTAACCAACTGAGCCAACCAGGCACCCCTATAAAAGCCATTTTTAACCCCACAACATTCTTTGGCCTTGAATATTAATACAATCGAGTTCCAGCTGGACTCTTCAGCCCTCTTTCCATCAGAACCCAATATTATAGTAAAAATGAATGGCTATGTTTCACTGTACCTTCTCTTCCACACTTCTGCTCATACCATTCCTTCCATTGGGAAGGTTTCTCCTATTCATTCTTTGATCTTCCCACCTATTCCCATCCTTCAAGGTCCAGTTCATTCACTCTATCTTCTCTGCAAAGCCTCCTTGACCACTACATATGGTATTGATTCTCTCTTTTGATCACTTATAGGAGCTATTATCTAAATTAGTCATGATAGAAATTGTATACCTTAGTTATTTCTTTTGGGTCAACTGGAGCTCCTCAAAAAAGAATTAAGCTATAGTACTCTGTTCATTCCATTATTTGTTCAAATATTTGTTATCCATTCAACAAATACTATCCACTGTGTACAAAGTGCCTAACAGATGTTTGCTGAATAAGCAAATAGAATTCTAAGTCACTGGGCTTTGATGAATGATTCAAGAAACTCCAGCTCTTCTTCTGTTTGAATTCTTGTAAAAAAAAAAAAAAGACAAATTTATTTACCTTTCAGGTCTTAGTTGTGATCCAGATAGTTAATAATCATCTGTAATATAATAATAATCCTATTACATCATCTACCTATTAAATCAATTAATACCAGGTTTTTCAGCCAATTTGGAATTTAAGTCATACAAACTTGAATGATTCTGTTGATTCTAAAGAAGACTGTAATGCTTCAGGTAGCCACCATCGTTCACAATTCCCACTTAAGGGCAAGACTATGCAAAGTTATTTTTGGTTAAGCTTCCTGTATTCCTGTTCGATGTCAATGAAGGGAGAAGGTACACATGGAAGGGAATAAGAGCGTTTAGGTCAGTGCTGCTTTCCCCACAGCATAATTCCAGCTGAGAAAGTTAACTGCCGCTTGGCTTTTCATCGGTCGAGCCTTTCCAGTGAGGGTACAAGGGAGGAAGTTGCGGAGGAGAAAGGATTTTGCAACCGGTGCCTCTACCCTGGACGCAGTACCACCCATTTTTAAAAGAACACCCAGCACTGCTATTCCTCTCCGGTCTTTTTCTTTCAGCAGAGTCCTCTATGTGCAGCAAAGTTAATGGATACCAAGATACTGATAATGATACTCATATTCCCACTGAAGCCACATTTGTTCTCATTATTTCATTTGCGCTTTTCGACAGTCCTGTGAAACAGGCATTATTTCTATTTCAGAGGAGGGAACTGCTCCTACGCTGCAGAGCCCAGTGAACTACACGGTCCATTAACTGCTCAGCAAGGCAGTCGCTAAGACCACTCCCTCGGGGAGAATGACTGCAGTCCGGAGATCACAGGCACTGCCAACACTTCCCCAGCCTGGTAAACCACCTGCCCTGGATTCCCAGGCTGCGGTTACCTTCCCGAGCGACTCAGTAAGCCTTACTAGCCGTCATTCACCCAGCTTCCCCAATCAGGAAAATCGCTGCAGGTGCGCGTCCCGGCCTATTCCTCGCCAGGCAGCACCGAGCTTACAGGGCGAGGACGCCCATATGCCGTCACCCCAAAGGTTCTCCACGAATCCGGACTGACCATGGTGTGGTTGACTCAGCCTTCCAACGGCGGCTGAACTCTCCCCACAGTGGCTCCCAGCTCCCAGCCGGCCCACCCCTTGGCTCACAGGCCGCTCTAGCCGCGCACCGAGACACAATCTCGTTGCTCCCGCTTGACGTCATCCCCGGGCGCCGCAGCGCGGAGGCGGGCACGCGCAGCCGAGAAGATGTCTCCGACGCCGCCGCTTTTCAGTTTGCCCGAAGCGCGGACGCGGTTTACGGTGAGTGCACGGTGGGCAGGTGCGCGGGTGCGCGGGTGGGGCCCTAACCCGGCTCTATCTTTTTCCTCCTCTCCCTGAAAATACCCGAATTTGGCCCTGGGGTAAAGCGGCAACTGAGGTGTGTACGGCGCGGTGTAGGCTCCCGGCCCCGTCGGGGGCTGGGAGGTGGGAAAGACGCATTACTTGCCTCTTCCGTGCGTCCTATGCTGTCTGCCGCCGTCCTTCTGCCTGCCGTCCTTCTGCTCGCAGGTCTCTGAACCCGGCGTTCTGGGCGCCTTTGTGACCGGCGTGGAGGACTCATACTACCTCCGGTGCGGTCGAGCTCTTCTGCAGTGCTCGCTTAGCCGGACAGGTGTCTCCAAAATTGCTTAAGGGTCAGAACGCCTGTGGTTTTAGCCCAGAGAATTGGCTCCTGCTCTGCCTCTTAATCTGCCCAGGTGGTGGTTCCGGCTCCTTACTCACCACCCTTTAACCCTCCATATCTCACTCCTAAGAGATTAACAAGGAGCTCCTGAGTAGTAAGAGGCAAACGAATCAGCTTGGGAATTGTTGCCGGCTGTCATTTTATTCTTACACAATGAGGAAGAGTAGTTTGAGCATTTGGGGAAACGCCTTGCACAGCGTTTTCATGTTAGCTTATTTAACTCAGAATAGCACAGTGAAGTAGGCAAAGTTCTGTTAACCCTGGTGGATGAGGTAGAACTTGAGACCACGCACACACATACCCAAAACCCCAAAAAAGTAAGGTGATGTACTTCGTTGGTGTTTCTGATTTCAGGCCCAGTATTCTTTTTATGTTGCCCATCAGAGCATGAAGAACCCTATTCTAAGTTGTTTGCCTGTATTTCTTTTCAGAATTTGCGCCAATATTTCGAGTCATGATTCAACTACTCAGATATTTAACTGTGCTTACCTAGTTCTCGTAACGCCAGAATAAAAAGTTTTCTTATGTGCAGGTTATTTTTTAATTCCATACAATGAGGGTGTGTTTGTTTGTTTGTTAACCAGGTTATATTTTGTTTATGCCTTCAGAGTCGTTTTCTTTCTGTGTATTTTGCTGTAATCCCTGGTGCTCTGAAATTCTGCTAAGAGTAACTATTAGAAATATCCAGTATCATATTAGACCCCGAGGGGATTTGAGATTAGCTGGTGCAGTGGCTCTTAAGGTTCAGTATGCAATGGAATCGCTTGGAGATTCTGGTTCAGTAGGTCTGGAATGGAGCCTGAAACCTGCATTTCTCATAAGTTTCCAGGTAATGCCACTGCTTCTGTTAGTAATAAGCATCTACCATAGCCCCCTTATTTAAGAGGAAACTGAAGCACAAAGAGGTAAGGAGATATGCCCAAGATTATACAGTCTACTCTTGGCAGAGTCAGGGATGGACATTTCCAGTGTAAATCAAACTTCTGGGGGTAATGAGATGACTTTCCAAGTGTATGTGAATTTTCGCAGAATGAATTACTTTGCAATATTTTTGTCTTTCATGTTTCTTTTTTAAGGTTTTATTTTTAAATAATCCCTACATCTGAAGGGGGGTTTGCACTTACAACCCCAGCGTCAAGAGTAACATGCTCTACCTACGAGCCAAAACCCCCTTTTTATTGTTTTGACTTTCAGTTATGACTAAGACAATTAGCAAGTATTCCTTGTTGACCGTGTGTCGGGGACTGGGTTGATCAAACTAGAGAAGGGAGGGCTTGCGATGGGTCTTGAAGAATGGATAGAATTTTCACAAGCAGATGGGGAAGAACAGCGAGTGAATACTTGATAGATAATGAAAAAAGTAGGTAGACCTTACTGGAGACTGTGTTAGGTGGTAGTGGGAAATAAGGTTGGATAGACTGAGGGAGATAATGTCAAGGACCTTGAGAGGGAGCTATGACATTTTATAAAACCAAAGCTTATAAATAAGAGCATTTGGAAATTAAAAAAAAAAGGCAGAATACGCTCATGAATGTGATATTTAAAGAAATGGTAGGAGGGAAAGCCTGGAATGAGAAAGTCTAATTGGCAAACTCTCATCAAGTTTAAAGTGATTAGAGTCTGTATCATTAAGTGGCATTTGAATAAGAATTACCGATAGAATGATAGGTAGTTTTTTCCCCAAGTATAAGTGTTTCCAGTTAGACATACTGTTGATTAGTGATGTTTTTCAGTAAATAATGAGCAGAAATCTTTCCACTTACATGCTATTTTTATTTTTCTAGAAGTCTACCAGAGAAGCCCTAAACAACAAAAATATCAAGCCATTGTTGAGTACCTTCAGCCAATTACCTGGCAGGTAAGGCATTGATATCCATAAAATACACTTGCCAAAATCTTTATACTTTACCTTAAGCTGTTTAAAAAATGCAGGTGTCTTTTGTTTTTCATAGTGAAAATGAAAAAAAATGTACCCTTGACCAGGCTTTCAGAGGTGTTCTAGAAGAAGAAATTGTAAGTATGTTTTTCTTTACTGTTAAAATTTTGTTGCCAAATTAATCAGTGTTATTTTTTAAATTGCTTTTATCCTCAGAGTGGATATTTAAACAAGATTATTTTTTCTACAGTGAGCTTGCTACTTTGTGAAAGCTGATTTGCTCATAGTATAGGAATTATGTAATAGTTAAGATTTTGACAGCACAAGTATAATTTAAGGGTTTGGTTCAATGAATGAGCTCTCTCCAAGTGAATATAAGAAAAGTTCTTATGAGATTTTCCTGAGCAAGAACTATATTTGAAGGTGGGGGCTCTCACATTGCTCTATAAACAGTGACACATTCTTTGGTAGCATCAAAGGTCTAGTCCAGGGATGTTCGTCAAGGGAGCTGGGATTCCATGTCCTCATTTTCCTGTGGTAGCCTCATCAGTTAGCATACAAAAATAACGAGAGTCTATCCAACTTGAGTAGAAAAATTTAACCTAAACATGAAAATTCTGAATTTATTTACCATTAGAGGGGCACCCAAAGGAAAGGAAAACTTTCAGCAGTTTATTCTTGGTTAAGTGAAGGTTGTGTTCCAAGAAGCTAGATCCTTTTTTAATGGCCAAATAGAGTGTTCCTTTCTTTTGAACAGTTCTGTATCAAAACTTATTTTTGTCCTCTTCAGACCTAGTCACTTACATGTTGTTGTAAGGCCTTGGGCAAGTTACTTTGCTTTTCTGAGCCTCAATTTCCTTTGTAAGAGGGAATATAACATTTTTTCAAGGTTGTATAAAACAATACATAATGAACACTCAAAAAATGCTACTTTCTGTAGTGTTAGTACTACCTCCCTTCTATTAAAACCTTTACTTAGACATATTGATGCACCAGTACAATTAATTCCCCTGCCCCTGCCTTTGCCCTGTGCCATTGATTGATATGGCCTCAGCACTTCTGTACTTGAATAGCTTATAGCCATAATCATGCTAATGTAACCATCTTCCTAAGACCATTGGATTTTAAGTGAATCACCCCCTTATTATTTACATCTATTTTAACAATTAATGATTCTATTACTATTAGTCATTTTTTCTATTTTCATCTTAGAAAGTAATTTTGTTTTCTATAAGAAATATGTTTATATCTTCTATGAAATAGAAAGTAATTTTGTTTTCTATAAGAAATATGTTTATATCTTCTATGAAATATCTTCTATTTCTTATGCTTTAATGTCAGAGGATGTGTTTTTATTGTTACCAAACTAGTCTTGGCTCTGGCCCCTAAATCAAATTGTCTTTTCCTCTGTTGGTAGATAAATCACTCATCATGTGAAAACGTTTTAGCTATTATTTCTCTTGCTATTGGGGGAGTAACTGAAGGTAAGTACAGTGTTGTTTTTCTAAAGTATTCATGGACGTGACATGCTTTATTTAGAACTTATTCTCCCTATACCTCTTCATCTATTTGATTTTGTTCATTTTTCAAGTTCTGCCTACCACCTTTGCCAGGAAGTTGTCCCAGTGAAATTCACACTTCCTCGTCTCTAGTATACTGCACACATTTTGGCACTTTCTTTGTTCTCCAGTTGTTTCATTCATTCAGTAAATATTTATTGAGCATCTACTATGTGCCTGGTACTGAGGTAGGACTAAAAGATTCAATGGTAAAGAAAACATATCCCTGCCCATGAGGAGCTTAGTGGCTAATGGAGGAAATGGATGTGTAAATTTTTTACTGAGCTATGATTACTAAAGGAATCAGGAAAGTCTTAGAAGGGAAGCTGTAACATGAGCTGGGATGTGAGGGTTGATGGATTTGTCAGGCAGAAAGAGAAGGAAATACATAGCTATGTAAAGGCAAGTTCAGCCGGCCGAAGAGTTGGATGGAGCAGAAGGGTGAGAGGATGATGACAATGGTGAGGAAGGAAGCAGGGGAAGTAGCTTAGGGTCATTTGCGAAGGGCTTTGTATACCATGCTAACAGGGAGCTATGGAGGAAGAGTTAGATTGGAAGAGACTGCTGGCAGAAATACCAGTTAGGGCACTATTAAAATGGTTGCAGTGGCAGTAGAGGATAATTTCAAGAATAAAAAAGGTGTATAGGAAGTACACAGTGCCTAACACATGGTAGGAGCTCATTAAATATTTGCAGAAAGAAGCAGTGAAGTGCAAAGCATTACTTACATATTTATTATTTTGATACCTACTCCTACAAAAACTAGACCATTCAAGGTAAAAATGGTTTGCTGGTGTAGCAGCAAGCTATTCTGTGAACTTAAGCATAATTCATAAATTCTAACTTCACACTTTAAACTTTTATACAAGATGTTCATTCATTCAGCATGCTTGAGTGGGTGCTGCAGTGGATTGTTCCTTGCCCAGTTTCTGTCAAACAGCAGTCTGCTTAGTTCATTGATTACCTTGATGTGTTACTCTTGTAGACTGGTAATATTTCTAACTCCTGAATTTGTACAAAGTCTACTTTTAGAATGTTTACTTGAGAAAGATAAGGATTTCTGATAAAAACTTAGATGCTTCTTTCTTTTAATTGGATAGGAAAAAGTCCTTCTGGAGAGAGATTATTGTATTCTTTATGTGACATGTTTTCAAATTATCCATAAATATGTTTTGTTGAATTCAACTCAGCAGATATTTATTGAGCTTCTGTTTAGTGTCAGACACTCTCCTGGTTAGAAAGTACAAAAATGCCTGCCCGCCCTCAGAAAGCTCGTTGTCTACCTAAAAATAAACAAGATATGATAAATGCTATAATTTATTTATATATGCTTTTCAGAAGTGTAAATGGGGTGGCCTGTTGAAAGGTATCAGGAGTTTTTTAGATATACTGATATTTACTGTGTGCTTTGAAAGATGGAGCAGGAATTTGCCATGTGATAGAGAGGAAGAAGACTGTAGACAGAAAAAAGCATAGTATACAAAACCATGGAAGTATCAACATAGCAAGCTGCTTGGGAACTGAAAAGAGAGTATCTGTGGACAAGGTTAAGGTGAAGCAAAGAGGGCATGCAGGGGCTGGGGCGCAGGTTGTGAAAATGCTGGAGGAATCACACTGTAGTCCAGTTCATCAGAGTCATCCATGAATCTCTGTTTTTAAATGAGATTGCAAAGCCTGAGCTTAGTTTTACTGAATCAGAATCTTGGGAGTGGAATCTAGCTAATTTTCTTAATTTATATACTTAAACATGAGTTAATTTATGTCAGACTATGCTGCAACTACAGACAGGAGTTATGCCTCTCAAAACAGGCATTAGGTCAAACAGGGCATATAGTATCTCAGAACCTTCAGTGGTGAGGGAGTTCAGCAGTTGTCTAGTCTGTTCTCATCTCTGGTTTTCCTTCTTCCCTCTGTAATATTCGTGGCAGGTGGTCATCTAGCATCTCTGCCAGTTGATGGGGCTTACTGTTTTGATTTCTATTAGATAGTCTTGTCAGGTTTTCCTTATACTGAGTTGCAATCTGCTTTATGCCACCCACTGGTTCTTGGCAGTTTCCCTCACATCACATTCCAGATGTGATCATGCCAGTGCAGAATGGAGCTGGATATATTACTTCCTTTTTTTTTAACATACTATATTAACTGCAGCTTTGGGGGCTTACAGTGCTCCCCAGATATTTTCTTTGCATACCATGCTAAAAAGGCTACTTTTCTTAAACACTTAATGAAGTGTGAGTGTTACCTTTAAATAGAATAAGCAGGGAGATGGAAATATGTTTAGCTAGTCCAAATGACCTTTTCTTTAAAAAATGTTTTGATTTATTGCTTTAGTTGAATAACATTGACTCTTGAAATAACAACTTTTTACTATACCATTCTTTCCCCTGCAACAGTGATTTTATTTTAAATGTTTACTAGTTGAAATCAGTATCAGACTTTTTTATTATCTTTTTTGAAGGTAAATCACAAAGATATTTAGCAACATTATGGAACATTTGGAAATGAGCGAAGGGAAAATACTATTCATAATTCCTCTACTTAAAAAAACTACCATTCATTTTGGTATATGTTTTTAGTTTCTCTAGTCTTTTTAAAAACCTTTATTGTTGTAACCATAATATACGTACAGTTTTGAATCCTGCCTTTTTCACTTAACATTATATCATAAGCATTTTCCAAGTTATTATAGTCGTCATAACCATCGTTTTTAATTGGCTGCATTATATTCTTTTGAATAGCTTAGTGGTGAAGAAAACAGACTGTGGAGCCAGACTGCCTGGGTTCGTATCCCAGCTCTACCACTTACTGGCTCTATGGCCTTGGGCAAGTTATTTAACTTCTCTGTGTCTCAGTTTTCCCATTCTGTAAACTGGAGATGATATTATCTGCTCATAGGGTTATAAGGATTAAATGTGTTAGTATACGTAAAGCACTTAGTGTGCCTGACATATAGTAAATGCTCTAGAATTGTTATCAAGAATTACCATCATCATTATGATTGAGTGCACATACCAAAATTTACCTAAGTATGTCCCATTTGGGGACTTTTAGGTTGCTTCCATTTCTTGTCTCTTAAAAATTTGTTAGGAATGACTAAGTATACTATTAAGATATTCTTCGGAATTATTTTGTATGGGCTATTTTACTGTACAGGTTTTTTTTTAAACTTTTAAATTGGCTTGTGCTCCACTTGAAGGTATTTGTACCGCCTCAACACCTTTTGTATTGTTGGGAGATGTTTTGGATTGTCTTCCTTTGGATCAATGTGACACAATATTCACTTTTGTGGAAAAAAATGTTGCTACTTGGAAATCAGTAAGTGCCTTCGTTTCTTTTTCTGCTAACATCTTTCTGTAGATCCAGAGTTCGGAAAATAGATTTTTTTTTTTTTTTTTTTTTTTTTTTGCTTATATTTTAGTATTGCTGACTGCCAAAAAATTGTCCTTCTGAGGGAATTCTATTGCTGTCTTGAGGGGCCAAGTAAGAGTCATGGTGTAGAAAAAGTTGAAGTGCAAAATTTGACTGAGTAGTAACAATTAATTTGAAAATGCACACTTTCACATGTTTAAAACAGTTATTTAGTATCATGTTCTGTTATATACATGAAAATATATTTAAGTGAAAATGCTGTTTGTGGGGAAAAATAGTGAAAGTGGCATAGTAGACTCAGTGTTTATGTCAGTACTTAATATCATACTTGCTGTGACTTATTGAAGAGTTCAAAAACTTCTGAATAGTAATAGTACTTTCTGTCTTAATTTCAGAACACATTCTATTCTGCTGGGAAAAACTATTTACTACGCATGTGCAATGGTAAGTAATTCAGTTGTAAATGATTGTTTTTTAAGACAATTTTTTTTCTTTTTTTTTAATTTTTATTTTGTGTGTGTGTGTTCCAGTGTTCCAGAATTCATTGTTTATGTGTTTTTAAAAAAAACAGGTGGTTGAATTAAACACAAGTGATAAAATTTTAAAAAAAGATTATTATCTTCATTTTTAAATAACAGATTGATTTATTACAACTGATCATTCCCTTTAAATTAAACTCTTCCCAGGGTGCCTGGGTGGCTCAGTGGATTGAGCCTCTGCCTTCACCTCAGATTATGGTCGGCTCAGGTCATGGTCTTAGGGGCCTGGGATCGAGCCCCATGTCGGACTCTCTGCTCAGCAGGGAGCCTGCTTCCCCTTCTCTCTCTGCCTGCTTGTGATCTCTCTCTCTCTCTCTCTGTCAAATAAATAAATAAAATCTTTTAAAAAAAAGTTAAACTGTTCCTGTTGTGAGTGTAAACTTAAAACCAAAAAAAATCAGTAAAGTTTATCTTGCCCATGCTAAATTCATTTTATTCCTAATTTTTTTAATGCTTTTTTGGAACAATAGTTTGTACTGCCAATTTTGATGACTGCTTTAGGAAAATACTCTTGACAGACTGATTAACAAGTCTGGATATAGTTATAATAAACATCAAATGATTTCCTATAACCTTCATTTCCATATATTGTTAGACCTTCTGAGAAGATTATCAAAATCCCAGAATACAGTCTTCTGTGGACGAATTCAACTCTTTTTGGCCAGGCTTTTCCCTTTATCTGAGAAATCAGGTAAGCTTTTATACATTAATTAATGCTTTGAAGGAAAATCTTTTTCAGTTTTTAATGGATTAGAAGCTGCTCTGATGATATAATGATGTATGATTATATGTGATGATACAATACAGGTAACCCTTAAAGTCATTGATTTTTTTTGTTTTTGAAGCATAGTTGACATGTCAGTTTCACATGTACAACATAGTAATTTAACAGTTGATTCTTTTCAGGTTCCAAGCTTATTAATAATAAAAATGTGTAGTTGAATAACACATATGTAGATATGAACTATCAAGTCTGTGTTTCATTTTATAATATATGCTGATTTTTCTGTTTCCATTCTCCCTCACAGTCACTATTTAGGCACACACTTTCATTTCTTTTATGATTTTTTATTGTGAAATATAGCATTCATATAGAAAAATGCATAAAATAAATGTATACTATAATTATTCTGAATCAGATCCTTATGTAGCCACTGTCAAACTCCAGAAATGGAATATAACCAATTCTCCAGAGCTCTCCACATTCTGTTCACATATGCCAGATGTGAATACCTCTTTCCTTTAGTGTTCATTTCCTTAATATCAGGCTAATATACCACCTACTTCATATGTTGTGGTGAGGACTAAATGAATTAAAATACATGAATAGCTTACAACAGTTCGTGCATGTAGTGACACCCATAGTACATGCTGGCAGTGGTTTCCATATGTTTCCTTTTTTGTCACACTGGATCTGTGTTCTTTTTTTCCTTTCCTACTTATTTAATGTGATCAAGATTAATTTAGATTACTAAGGTATTTACTGCTTATATTTCTGACCTTCTAGTTGTGAAAACTTTCCCCCTTAGACTTTTCTAGTGCAGGTCTATGTTTTGTCTGAAAATCTTTATTCTTGAAGAATGTTTTCAATACATAAAAGATTCATAGGTTGGCACTAGATAGAGGATTTCATGGTGTGTGAGATAACCCTACCTTCTGTCTTCCCTTGTTCTGTAGACAACACAAATATCAGTGTAACCTCTTCGAAGATAATCTAGATTTTTTTTTTCTCTCTTTGCTCTTAAGATTTTTTTTCTTGGCTTTGGGTTTTTGGGTTTTTTTCCCAGTTGTACTATGATGTATCTTACTATGGATTTCTTTATCATGTTTGAGATTTGTGGGAATCTTAAATCTGTGGATTAGTGTCTCATCCAGTGTAAAAATTTTAGCCATTATTTTGTCAAATATTTTGTATGCCTCTTTTCTTTTCTTTTCTTTCTGGAATTCCAGTAAACATTATTATACCTTGTCCCATATACTCTGTCTCTTACTTTTTCTATATTTTCATCTATTTATCTCTAGTTGTCACTTCTGAATAGTTTCTTCAGAATGATTTTCCAGTTCACTATCTCTTTCTTAAGCTATGGATGATCAGCTGCTAAATGAATTTTTAATTTTAGTTTTTGTTGTTTTCATTGTATTTTATTTTATTTTTCACTTGTTGAAGGTCTTTTTTAAGTGTGCTGTGTCACTTTCTAGTTTCTTAGCTCCTGCTTGTATTTTCAAACTTGTTCTTTAGTTTTTTAACCAGGATAAGCGTTGTTATGTATCTGATCATTCTAGTACCTTTAGTCTTTGTGGGTTTGTTTCTACTGTTCCTCAGGATGTCTTACCTGTTTGGGTATCTGGTGAGTGTTGGATGTTATATTTGAGAAAATATTGAGGGATTAGTTTTAAGGTCTCAGATAGATACTTTTCTCCAGGTAGAGTTCTCATTGCTTCTGCCAGGCACCTTAAGAAGGAGGCTATGGCCAGTCCTTCAAACATTGAGAAGACTTGGCACTGAACTATAGTTTGGTTTATTTTAACCTGAGACTTATAACCCTACAGGTCCCTAGCATTGATGATGGTTGGGGTGGGATTTATTAGATTCCCTGCCTTTTTTGGGCCCAAATTTATTTTTAAAATTCTAGCTTCAGGAAGCTACAAAAAGGGTAGCTCAATTTTACAACTGATTCTTCTCCATTTGGCAGATGTACTCAAGACAGAAGTGGCTTTAAGTATTCATGATGCATTGCTTATCTTACTTGCCTTCTGGATGTTTGCCACATATTCCTTTCTTGTCAGCTCTTTACTGTTTAAAAAAAATTTTTTTTTAAATTTTTTTCTTCATTCCTTGAACAGTGATGTGAACATAGTTTATATCCTGTGAATTTTTATGGAATTAATGTAATTTATCCAAGTTTTTAGTTGTCTGTAGTAGGGTTGATCTGAATTAATTAGCTAATTTGGCCTTTTGTTACGGGAAACTCACCTTTTTTATTTTTTTAAAAGCTTTCAGCATGTGAGTCCAC
>ML112037.1:0-32413 GCA_003697995.1 Taxidea taxus jeffersonii
TCTTTTTTGGTGGAGTTTTGGCTCAGAATATTTCTGAAGCAATCATCATCAATTAATTATGCCTCAAAACTTCTATTATAGGGATATGAAACCAGTAATTTTTTTCACATCACTTTGAGTTCATGTCTTAGGATATTACAGCACATTTGCTCTCCTTGAGCTGAATTCATTCCAGAAAGAACATGTTTCTTAGTAAATATTGCCAGTTATTTTTGAAGATATTTAAGTTTGGAGAATATTAAAGTAATTGATTCTCAACATTTTAAAAACTACTTTCAATTTTAGCCACTGCTGGCCATCTGTTTATTCACTTCAGAAAGAGTTCCAAACATAGCCTAGAGTCATCATGAGTAATCTTAACAGACTCACTGGAGCATATGCTATAACCCCAGTCTTCCCAGGATTTCAAAGTGCTTTAGAAAAGAACTGCATGCCATATTAGGGCCTATTTATCCTGTCTCATACATGATATACTCAGAATAAGAGATAAGCATTTTATCTGAGATAACAGCAAAATAGAAGAGTTGATCTATGTAGCAGGTAGCTTGTAAGGTTAGCATAACACAAATTCCTGTGATACAAGGTTACTAGTGGTAGGACAGAAGGCCACCAACCTCCTCAACCTTGGAAGAACACTAATTGTCACAGGTCCCTGTGTATGGGTCTAAAATCTTTCTGGGGCAATATGATTTACCTGATGTTATGCTTTCCTACTGTACTGGACATTAAACATTTAAAAAAAAAAAACAGCCTCTCTTATTTGCAGGAACTACTTCTCTACTTCCTGAGATTCTGATGGGCTACAAGTCCTAGGGCCTCACTCATTTGGCCATAGCTGGATGACAGAAGAGAGGATTCCTTCTGCAGAAGTAGCTAGATTAATAAGTAACTAATAAATATTGATAATTAATAAATAGCATGGAGCCACACACAGAAATTTTCTCAAACTTCATGGGGGCTGTCATATATAGAAGAAAACTAACAAATAGGAGTAGGGTGTTAGACACAGAGAAAATAAAATCTGCCAGTATTGGTGTGGCCTAAGGATATAGCTGTATTTGAACTTTTCAGGCAAGTTACTTATCTGCTCTTTTGCTTAAATTAAACTCATTTAAATTGTATTTGCCTCATTTGCCATTAAGAGTCCTAATTAATAGCAATGTATTCTTTTTTTTTTTACTTTATTTAAGCTTTATTTAAACATATAATGTAATAGCAATGTATTCTTTAAGGAAAATGTATGCAACCATAAAAATAACTTTCTTATCCAGAAATCCCACTTCTGGATATATACCCAAAAGAAATGAAACCATTATCTTGAAGAGATGTCTGTATTCCTATGTTCACTGCAGCATTATTCACAATAGCCAATGTACAGAAACAACATCAGTGTCTATCAGCAAATGAATGGATCAAGAAAGTTATACACACATATTTTTATACATAAACACACACACACACACACACACACACACACACACACACACACACATCTACTTATTATTCAACCTGAAGAAGAAGGAAATCCAGTCATTTGCCACAATATGAAAGAACCTGGGGGATATTATACTAAGTAAAATAAGCCAGACAGAAAAAGACAAATATTGCCTGGTATTACCTACATGTAAGTGTAAGTAATGGGGTAGAAGGGTGGTTTTCGGAGGCTAGAGGTAGGGGAAAAGGGGAGCTATTGATCAAAGGGTACAAACTTTCAGTTATAAAATGAATAAGTTCTGGAGATCAGTACAGTATGGTGATTGTAGCTAATAATAATGTATTATGTACATGAAAATTGTGGAGAGTAGCTCTTAAGTGTTTTTACTCACCCACACATATAACTATGGGAGGTAATGGATATTACCAATCAATTAGCTTGATTGTTATAATCATTTCATATTCATAATGTATACTTAAAACATCATGTTCTACATTTAAACATATATAATTTTTATAAAAAATATATGAAAGAATGAGTGAATAAAATACAGAGTTTAAACTGAAAAACACTAATCAAAGTGAACAGACAAATTCAAGTTCAAAAAGGAGGAAGGGAAGTAGTAAAAGGAAGGAGGAGACAGTCTTAAGCTTGGAAAATCTTGAAGGATTATTCTGGTTTCCATTTTAAGTATAAAAATATGTAATTTCAAAGCTGGCAGAGGCATTAAATGCATTAAAAACAAGTTTACTGATCTGTGGTTATAAATGTCCTTTTCGCTGTTCCTGACACACCCTTCAGAAAGTAGCTCATGCTCAGTGCATTCATCACGTCATCAGCACATCTCAAAGTCAGTATCATCTATCCCTACAGGCATTCCTAAGGAGGTACATTGACTATTCCTTAAATCTTTTTATTTCTCTGGGTCCTATATTCCTAATATTTTAGGCTAAAGTGAAGCTACAACTGTATGCCTTGGCTAAAGTCTCCCTGTAGGTACCAATAATTTTTTTTGAAAAAATATTAAGATGGAGATTCTTGTCAAACAAGGCTCTACCTGTCTGGATTAAGGAAATCACTTCTAGCTCTGGTACTCTTGCCTTCTGAAAAATTATGAGATTACATGAAAATTCTATTCTAAATTATTAACAACTGTCTCTTGCATTTTGAAAAAGAAAGCTCTGGCAATAACTTTTCTTCTCTTTGTTTCTATGAGTTCTATTTGCATATAATATGGGACTATATATATAGTATATAAATATATATACATATTAAATATATATACTATATATATTAAATATATATACAATATTTCATGATACCTTCTTTCCTTCCTTTTTTCTTTCTCTCTCTCTCTCTCTCTCTTTTTTGAAGTAGATTCCATGCCCAGTGTGGAGCCCAATGCAGAGCTTATTCATGACCTTGAGATCAAGACCTGAGCTGAGATCAAGAGTTGGACGCCTGCCTGACTGAGCCACCCAGGTACTCCCATGATACCTGTCTTTCTTTCTTTCTTTTAAGATTTTTATTTATTTATTTGACAGAGAGAGAGAGAGGGATCACAAGTAGGCAGAGAGGCAGCAGAGAGAGGGGGGGAAGCAGACTCTCTGCTGAGTAGAGAGCCCAATGCGGGGCTCGATCCCAGGACATTGGGATCATGACCGGAGCCGAAGGCAGAGGTTTTAATCCACTGAGCCACCCAGGCGCCCTGATACCTGTCTTTCTATCATTTTTTAAAATTCATTCATCTGTCAAAAGACACTTAGGTTTCTATACCTTGGCTATTATGAGTAACTCTGCAATGAACATGGGAATGCAGATGTCTTTTCAGGATAGTGATTTTATCTCCTTTGGATATATATCCAGAAGTGGGATTGCTGGCTCTCCTATAGTAATTCTGTTTTTCATTTTTGGAGGAACCTTTCTCATAATTCATTGATTAGAATTGGATTACATGATTACATAGAATTGGATTACATGATTACATATTAATGCCCCTCATAAGAGGGATGGGATTCCCTTTAGAACAAGGTTTCTTAATTTTGGCACTAGTGGCATTTTGTACTGAGTAATTGTTGTGAAGGGCTATGCTGTGCATTGTAGGATGTTCAATGGCATCTCTGTTTTTTATCCAGTAGCACTCTCCCACCCGTTGTGACAGCCAAAATGTCTCTAGACATTGCAAAATGTTCCCTGGGAGGCAAAGTCATCCTGACTGAAAACCGTTGCTTTAAATAGTTTAGGATTATCTGAAAGTGACTCAGGTTTGTGAAATGCAAATGGGGATATGTACTTGAACCAATCAAGTTTCTGTCAGGAAGGTAATGGATCCGCTTGGGTAGCTAACACTACCTTGTTCAAACACATTGCATGTTAAACATAAAGGCATAATGGGATCAGTATGCAATTTAAAATTTTAGTTTTCCTCCATCTTATAGGTTTTCAAAACAAATTTCTGGGCAGTTCAGTGAAATTAGAAGTGAAAAAATGAGCTTATGTTGAGGGATTTATCTCACAAAGTAAAACTGAATCAGGCCACTTTAAGTAGGAAATTATAGAAACCCCACCTAAACTGCTTATATGAAATGTGGAATTCACTGGCTCATGATGACATATCATGGCCAAATTTTATCCAGTGCTTCCCCCTGTAACAGGAGTTGTTCAAGTGCTTCTCAAATGTTAATTGGTCTAATTCTCATAATAATTCTATGAAATCTTTACTATTATTTCCAGAAGAAAATAAGTCATAGGGAAATTCAGTAATAGTAATCAGCCATTAAACGGTCACACTTTGTAAGTGCTACTGGAGTCCTGAGGAGGAATTGATTAATTCTGACCTGGATATGAGAAGATCTCATAGAGAAGGGACATTTTTACTTTGCTTGGAGGGAAGGGTAAAATTTTTATATTGATGATATATCATTGTATTGAAGGTGAGGAATAGAGAGGAGAAAATGTTCTCTCTCTCTCTCTCTGAGTAATGTTCAGTTAGGACTGGACTCTGGTAAAAATTCTCTGGATCCCCAAAGTAGAGCTCTCCTTAACTTACAAGCCTCCAGCCATTCCCCCCACAGGTGCACTCACAGCTCTGTTGTGGCTAGTTCAGGATGAATTCTGATATTAGCTGCAAAGTACTTGGAGCCAGCACTCTGACTCAATTCTTCTTGGGAAGCCTGGCTCATTAGACTAGACTGTTTCTGCCTGTCTCCTAATGGGTCTCTTGCCCTCCTCTAATTTGACTTCGATCGGAATTAGGGTCATCACATACAACCCACAGTTTGTGCACTATAGAATTCCAGGGGCACCCCTCAAAGAAACCTCTTAAATGTCTGCAAGAAGCCATGAAACTATTATTTTATAACCCTCAATAGAACCCCTGAGGCCTCCAAGCCCACATCAGTAGGAAACAGGCCGGGAAAATTTTGAATCTCCAAGAAGGACGTAGTCTCCACAACTGACTTCAGATGTGGCTACAGAGGACAATGGGCATGAAAGAATCTCTCAGATAGCAGGACCAGGCTGATCAGATGGGCCCAAGGACTTATTCTCTGCCAGGGCAGGGAATCTTTGTAGCTCCTGCTCATTAGGATTTGACAGTTGCTACTATTTATTTCCCATCCTTCCCTTTTCTGACCTGGAATTTTATTGTGGCTATCATGTCTTTGTCACACCACTGCATATTGGATGTCTCAGTTAATGAGTTACTGTTCCAAAAGGAACCACATCCAAACCTTAGGACTGCCTAACGCTCAGAGACCCTGGACTTCGAAATGGGTGTGGTAACTGGCTGGGATGTTGTTTTGGTTCTCTTGAGAAGGAGTTGAATGTGTTCTTACGTATCAGAAGGGTGTATATCAACACTTGGGCAGCCAGAGAGGTGGTTTATAGAAAATCCTGCTAATTGGTCTCTGATACCCATTCTCTCAATCTTCCTTTTAGGAATAGAATCTCTAAATTTTAGTTGGGCACATGGTTATCAAGCTGGAAACAACATTTTTCAGCTGTACATAGGTGGGTGGGCCATAGAGCTATGTCCTGGTCAGTGGGATGTGAAAGGAGATGATCTGTGCTCTTAGGGAGATATCTTCACTCCTCTTTTTGCCCTTCACACAAGCTGCAATCTGGTAGTTAATCGTTTGACTGTGTGTTTGGGAACTTCATTTAGTAAATTTTCTTTGCAGGAGTTGGTAAATTTCCTTAAAGGCCGTGCGTGATAGGAAATACTTTGACTTACATGGCATAGAGTCTCTATCGTAACTACTCAAATCTGCCATCATAGTTTAAAAGCAGCTACAAAAAATACTTATACAGGGGTGCCTGGGTGGCTCAGTGGGTTAAAGCCTCTGTCTTCGGCTCAGGTCATGATCCCATGGTCCTGGGATTGAGCCTCACATCAGGCTTTCTGCTCAGCAGAGAGCAGGCTTCCTCCTCTCTCTCTGTCTGCCTCTCTGCCTACTTGTGATCTTTGTCTGTCAAATGAATAAATAAAAATCGTAAAAAAAAAATACTTATACAATTGGGCATGGTTGCGTTCCAATAAAATTTTATTTACAACCAACTATAACTTCTCTATCTCTGATCTAATAGAACAATAAGATAGATGAAATCTAGGCCCCTGGATGACCTCATGGAAGAAAGCCACCCTACATTCCTCCTCATCTACTAGCTCAGACATTCATGTGGAGAAACAAGTCTTCATTCTGATTTAAGTCACTGTTCTTTTTTTTTATATATATAAACATATAATGTAACCCCACCACCCTCTCCCAACACCCCTCCCCCCGCCCCCCTCAGTTTGTTTTAACATTAAGAGTCTCTTTTGGTTTGTCTCCCTCCCGATCCCATCTTGTTTCATTTTTTCTTTTCCTACCCCCTTAACCCCCACCCCCGTTGCATCTCCACTTCCTCATATCAGGGATATCATATGATAGTTGTCTTTCTCCAACTGACTTATTTTGCTAAGCTTAATACCCTCTAGTTCCATCCATGTCGTCACAAATGGCAAGATTTCATTTCTTTTGATGGCTGCATAGTATTCCATTGTGTGTATATATATGCCACATCTTCTTTATCCATTCCTCTGTTGGTGGACATCTAGGTTCTTCCCATAACTTGGCTATTGTCAACATTGCTGCTATAAACATTCGGGTGCACGTGCCCCTTCGGATCACTACATTTGTATATTTAGGGTAAATACCCAGTAGTGCAATTGCTGGGTCATAAGGTAGCTCTATTTTCAACTTTTTGAGGAACCTCCATGCTGTTTTCCAGAGTGGTTGCACCAGCTTGCATTCCCACCAACAGTGTAGGAGGGTTCCCCTTTCTCCACATCCTCGCCAGCATCTGTCATTTCCTGACTTGTTCATTTTAGCCATTCTGACTGGTGTGAGGTGGTATCTCATTGCGGTTTTGATTTGTATTTCCCTGATGCCCAGTGATGTGGAGCACTTTTTCATGTGTCTGTTGGCCATCTGGATGTCTTCTTTGCAGAAATGTCTGTTCATGTCCTCTGCCCATTTCTTGATTGGATTATTTGTTCTTTGGGTGTTGAGTTTGCTAAGCTCTTTATAGATTTTGGATACTAGCCCTTTATCTGATATGTCATTTGCAAATATCTTCTCCCACTCTGTCAGTTGTCTTTTGGTTTTGTTGACTGTTTCCTTTGCTGTGCAAAAGCTTTTGATCTTGATGAAGTCCCAATAGTTCATTTTTTCCCTTGCTTCCCTTGCCTTTGGCGTTGTTCCTAGGAAGAAGTTGCTGCGGCTGAGGTCGAAGAGGTTGCTGCCTGTGTTCTCCTCAAGGATTTTGATGGATTCCTTTCTCACGTTGAGGTCCTTCATCCATTTTGAGTCTATTTTCGTGTGTGGTGTAAGGAAATGGTCCGATTTCATTTTTCTGCATGTGGCTGTCCAATTTTCCCAACACCATTTGTTGAAGAGGCTGTCTTTTTCCCATTGGATATTCTTTCCTGCTTTGTCGAAGATTAGTTGACCATAGAGTTGAGGGTCTATTTCTGGGCTCTCTATTCTGTTCCATTGATCTATGTGTCTGTTTTTGTGCCAGTACCATACTGTCTTGATGATGACAGCTTTGTAGTAGAGCTTGAAGTCTGGAATTGTGATGCCACCAACTTTGGCTTTCTTTTTCAGTATTCCTTTGGCTATTCGAGGTCTTTTCTGGTTCCATATAAATTTTAGGATTATTTGTTCCATTTCTTTGAAAAAATTGGATGGGATTTTGATAGGTATTGCATTAAATGTGTAGATAGCTTTAGGTAGCATAGACATTTTCACGATATTTATTCTTCCAATCCATGAGCATGGAACATTTTTCCATGTCTTTGTGTCTTCCTCAATTTCTTTCATGAGTACTTTATAGTTCTCTGAGTATAGATTCTTTGCCTCTTTGCTTAGGTTTATTCCTAGGTATCTTATGGTTTGGGGTGTAATTGTAAATGGGATTGACTCCTTAATTTCTCTTTCTTCTGTCTTGTTGTTGGTGTAAAGAAATGCAACTGATTTCTGTGCATTGATTTTATATCCTGACACTTTACTGAATTCCTGTACAAGCTCTAGCAGTTTTGGAGTGGAGCTTTTTGGGTTTTCCACATATAGTATCATATCATCTGCAAAGAGCGATAGTTTGACTTCTTCTTTGCCGATTTGGATGCCTTTAATTTCTTTTTGTTGTCTGATTGCTGAGGCTAGAACTTCTAGTACTATGTTGAATAGTAGTGGTGATAACGGACATCCTGCCGTGTTCCTGACCTTAACGGAAAAGCTCTCAGTTTTTCTCCACTGAGAATGACACTTGCAGTGGGTTTTTCATAGATGGCTTTGATAATATTGAGGTATGTGCCTTCTATCCCTACACTTTGAAGAGTTTTGATTAGGAAGGGATGTTGCACTTTGTCAAATGCTTTTTCAGCATCTATTGAGAGTATCATATGGTTCTTGTTCTTTCTTTTGTTAATGTATTGTATCACATTGATTGATTTGTGGATGTTGAACCAACCCTGCTGCCCTCGAATAAATCCCACTTGGTCGTGGTGAATAATCCTTTTAATGTACTGTTGGATCCTATTGGCTAGTATTTTGGTGAGAATTTTCGCATCTGTGTTCATCAAGGATATTGGTCTGTAATTCTCTCTCTTTTTTTTAAAGATTTTATTTATTTATTTGATAGACAGAGATCACACAAGCAGGCAGAGAGGCAGGCAGAGAGGGGAGGGGAGAAGCAGGGTCCCTGACGAGCAGAGAGCCCGACGCGGGACTCGATCCCAGGACGCTGGGATCATGACCCGAGCCGAAGGTAGCAGCTTAACCCACTGAGCCACCCAGGCGTCCCGGTCTGTAATTCTCTTTTTTGATGGGATCCTTGTCTGGTTTGGGGATCAAGGTGATGCTGGCCTCATAAAATGAGTTTGAAAGTTTTCCTTCCATTTCTATTTTCTGGAACAATTTCAGGAAAATAGGAATTAATTCTTCTTTAAATGTTTGGTAGAATTCCCCTGGGAAGCCGTCTGGCCCTGGGCCTTTGTTTGTTTGGAGATTTTTGATGACTGTTTCAATCTCCTTACTGGTGATGGGCCTATTCAGGTTTTCTGTTTCTTCCTGGTTCAGTTTTGGCAGTTTATATGTCTCTAGGAAAGCATCCATTTCTTCCAGATTGTCAAATATTTTGGCATAGAGTTGCTCATAATATGTTCTTATGATTGTTTGTATTTCTTTGGTGTTGGTTGTGATCCCTCCTCTTTCATTCATAATTTTATTTATTTGGGTCCTTTCTCTTTTCTTTTTGATAAGTCTGGCCAGGGGTTTATCAATCTTATTAATTCTTTCAAAGAACCAGCTCCTAGTTTCGTTGATTTGTTCTATTGTTTTTTTTTTTGGTTTCTATTTCATTGATTTCTGCTTTGATCTTTATTATTTATCTTCTCCTGCTGGGTTTAGGCTTTCTTTGTTGTTCTTTCTTGAGCTCCTTTAGGTGTAGGGTTAGGTTGTGTATTTGAGACCTTTCTTGTTTCTTGAGAAAGGCTTGTATCGCTATATATTTTCTTCTCAGGACTGCCTTTGCTGTGTCCCACAGATTTTGGACCGTTGTGTTTTCATTATCATTTGTTTCCATGATTTTTTTAAATTCTTCTTTAATTTCCTGGTTGACCCATTCATTCTTTAGAAGGATGCTGTTGAGTCTCCATGTATTTGGGCTCTTTCCAAATTTCCTCTTGTGATTGAGTTCTAGCTTCAGAACATTGTGGTCTGAAAATATGCAGGGAATGATCCCAATCTTTAATACTAGTTGAGACCTGATTTATGACCCAGGATGGGATCTATTCTGGAGAATGTTCCATGGGCACTAGAGAAGAATGTGTATTCTGTTGCTTTGGGATGGAATGTTCTGAATATATCTGTGATGTCCATCTGCTCCACTGTGTCATTTAAGACCTTTATTTCCTTGTTGATCTTTTGCTTAGATGATCTGTCCATTTCAGTGAGGGGTGTGTTAAAGTCTCCAACTATTATTGTATTCTTGTCAATGTGTTTCTTTGATTTTGTTATTAATTGGTTTATATAGTTGGCTGCTCCCATGTTAGGGGCATAGATATTTAAAATTGTTAGATCTTCTTGTTGGACAGACCCTTTGAGTATGATATAGTGTCCTTCCTCATCTCTTATTGTCTTTGGCTTAAAATCTAATTGATCTGATATAAGGATTGCCACCCCAGCTTTCTTCTGATGTCCATTAGCATGGTAAATTGTTTTCCACCCCTCACTTTCAATCTGGAGGTGTCTTCAGGTCTAAAATGAGTTTCTTGTAGGCAGCATATGGATGGGTTTTATTTTTTTTATCCATTCTGAAACCCTGTGTCTTTTGATTGGGGCATTTAGCTCATTTACATTCAGGGTAACTATTGAGAGAGATGAATTTAGTGCCATTGTATTGCCTGTAAGATGACTGTTACTGTATATTGTCTCTGTTCCTTTCTGATCTACTACTTTTAGGGTCTCTCTTTGCTTAGAGGACCCCTTTCAATATTTCCTGTAGAGCTGGTTTGGTGTTTGCAAATTCTTTTAGTTTTTGTTTGTCCTGGAAGCTTTTTATCTCTCCTTCTATTTTCAATGATAACCTAGCTGGATAAAGTATTCTTGGCTGCATGTTTTTCTCGTTTAGTGCTCTGAATATATCATGCCAGTTCTTTCTGGCCTGCCAGGTCTCTGTGGATAAGTCTGCTGCCAATCTAATATTTTTACCATTGTATGTTACAGACCTCTTGTCCCGTGCTGCTTTCAGGATTTTCTCTTTGTCGCTAAGACTTGTAAATTTTACTATTACATGATGGGGTGTGGACCTATTCTTATTGATTTTGAGTGGGATTCCTCTGCACCTCCTGGATTTTGATGCTTGTTCCCTTTGCCATATTAGGGAAATTCTCTATGATAATTCTCTCCAATATACCTTCTGCTCCCCTCTCTCTTTCTTCTTCTTCTGGAATCCCAGTTATTCTAATGTTGTTTCGTCTTATGGTATCATTTACCTTTCGAATTCTCCCCTTGTGGTCCAGTAGTTGTTTGTCTCTCTTTTGCTCAGCTTCTTTATTCTCTGTCATTTTGTCTTCTATATCACTAATTCTTTCTTCTGCCTCATTTATCCTAGCAGTAAGAGTCTCCATTTTTTGATTGCACCTCATTAATAGCTTTTTTGATTTCAACTTGGTTAGATTTTAGTTCTTTTATTTCTCCAGAAAGGGCTTTTATTTATCTGGACAGGGTTTCTCTAATATCTTCCATGCCTTTTTCGAGCCCAGCTGGAACCTTGAGAATCATCATCCTGAATTCTAGATCTGACATATTACCAATGTCTGTATTGATCAGGTCCCTAGCCTTCGGTTCTGCCCCTGTTCTTTTTTTTGTGGTGAGTTTTTCAGCCTTGTCATTTTGTCCAGATAAGAATATATGAAGGAGCAAATGAAATACTAAAAGTGTGGCAAAGAACCCAGGAAAATGTGTTTTAACCAAATCAGAAGAGACTCCAAATCATGGGGGAGGAGAAAGAGGGTAAAAAGAAGTTTAGAAAAGAGAAAAAGAATTTAAAAAAAGAATACAAATAAAGAAAAAATATATAAAAAAGAAAAAAATATATATATATTAGACCGGTGACTAGAACAGGGTCACCCACTTAATTTTGGGAGTATTTTGGTCTCTTAGAAGAAACTACCTCCCAAAATTTTAAAGAATGAAAAACATATATAAGGGTAAACACAATGAAGGGATGGAATATGACTATAAAGATAAAAAAATTGTTTTTAATTTCTAACAAAGGAGTTGATAAGGTAAGTTGGTAGAGAGAATAAAAAAAAAAAAGGAAGTGGAGAGACCTTGCTTGGGCTGGAGACTAGATCAAGCCCAGTGCTAGATTTGGGGTGTATTTTGATCTATTAGAAGAATTTGTACCCCAAGTTTTTTAGAAGAAAAAACCATATGTGTATACAAAGAATAAAGTTAGATACAATGAAGGATAAAATATGACTATAATAATAAAGGTTCAAAAAAGATTTTTTTTAAATAAAGTTATTAAGATAAACTAAAAAACATTAAAAGAGGAAAGGGTAAAATGAAAAAAAATTAGCAAGAGAGAAAAAAAAATTTAAAAAAAATTAACTTTGCAAGTCTAAAGATTCATGGAGAGAAAGCCATGAATTCCATGCTTTGCTTTCTCTTCCTCTAGAATTCCGCTGTTCTCCTTGGTAAGTGAACTTGGTCTTGGCTGGATTTCTTGTTGATCTTCTGGGGGAGGGGCCTGTTGTAGTGATTTTCAAGTGTCTCTGCCCCAGGGGGAATTGCACCGCCCTTATCAGGGGCTGCGCTAAGTAATCTGCTCGGCTTTGCTTTTGGGAGCTTTTGTTCCCTGAACACTCTCCATAGTGTTCTGGAGGATGGGAATGAAAATGGCGGCCTCCCAATCTCAGGCCCGGAGGAGCCGAGAGCTCGGGGCCCCACTCTTCAGTGCACCTTCAGAGAAAAGCGCTTAATCACTCCCATCTCCCCGGCCTCCAGCCGTGCTTGGAGAAAATCGCGCTCAATCACTCCCATCTCATTGGCCTCCGGCTGCTCTCCGAGGTCACCCAGCCTGTGACCAAGCATCTGTCTCTGGCACACAGCCCCGCCTGGAGTCTCCGAACCCCGCAGATCCCTGAGCTCTCCCAGGTCGGAGTCTCCCTGGATCTTGTGGGGACCCCACGCACAGAGCACTGGCCTGTGTCACGGATTATGGTTCAAGGTAACCCCCGAGTTGAGAGCTCACTCCTGGGCTCTGTCTCCATAGCCGGCTTCCCCCCTCTAATACCTGTGAGCTCTGCGACACTCAGACACCCCCGATCCTTCTGTGACCCCCGCAGGACCTGAGGCCATGCTGTCCCCGTGAGGTCTTCACCCCGGTTTAGCCTCTGGAGTGATGTCCCTCCGTGGAGCAGACTTTTAATTTCCGTTGCTCTGCCACTTGTGGGGAGCCGGCCCCTCCCCTCTTGGTCTATCTTCCCGTTGCTTTGGATTCACTTCTCCGCTGGTCCTGCCTTTCAGAAAGTGGTCAATTTTCTGTTTCTGGAATTGTTGCTCTTCTTCTCTTCGATCTCCTTTTGGATTTGTAGGTGTTTGGAATGGTTTGATAAGCTATCTAGCTGATCTCCTGCTGCCTGATGTCCTCTCGGTCTGTTACTTCTCCACCATCATGACTCCTCCCTAAGTCACTGCTCTTATCTGATTAAGATATCTTCATCTTATCTGATGAAGAGTTATCTGATGAAGAGTTAGAGACCACAAGTAGGCAGAGAGGCAGACAGAGAGAGAGAGAGAAGCATGCTCTTCTCTGAGCAGGGAGCTTAACATGGGGCTCGATTCCAGGACCCTGGGATCATGACCCCAGCTGAAAGTAGCCACTTAACCAACTGAGCCACTCAGGCACCCCTCAAACCAATATCTTAATGTATCTGTATCTTACTATAAGAATTCCCTAAATACTTATGATTATGATACACTGGAAGCACTGTTACTTTATTTTAATCACAAATCTACTTCTACAAAAAGAAGTGATGATTGGGAAAATAACTTTCAAAATCCCATGGCAAGTCTGTGATGATAACGGGGAAATGCCTTCATTTCCCTTGATTCTGAAGATGTCAGAAGTGGCAACTAACAATAAAGTTTCTTTGTTTTTATTTTTAACCTGAAATCATTATATAAGTGGTTAGGAGATGTTAAATGACCTCTGAGCAAGTTATTTACTAGGAAAGATTTAATGAACAACATTTCATTAAATGCACGTTAGTTAGTTGCAGGCTCCCACCTGCAGTTCTGGTTAAACATAAATATCCTAAAGGCAGCATACTTGTAAAGGAAATTCCAGTATGTTGCATAACATATTCATGTTTTATTTATCTCATTTTACTCAAATGTATGTACTATTATCTAGTTCCCTAAGTACCTTTTAAAAAAATTCATAATCAATATGAAATTGAGAATAGTGCAATAATTCTTTTCATGCTGCTTACAGCCCATTGTTTTCTGAAGAGCAAGATAATCAAAACAAAATAATTCATCATTTTGAAGGAAAATCACTAAATGAAACAGGCAATTGGAAGGAATGCTATATAATTATTTTTGAATTTATATTAATTGTTCATATTAAAAAGTAGATCTTCAAAGTACTCTTTCTCTGTTTTGCTTTCTCTCTTTAGTGAAGGAATCTGTACTCTCTTTATGTTCTTTGTAGTAAATACATTCATACATTTGCTTAATTTCACCTTCTTGGCTTCACTGTTTTACAAGTACAAAGTGATGCATATATTGCCAGCTTGGAGTTTTGCAGTAGTAGGTGTGGTTGTATAGCAAATGTCATGTTTCTTATTTGTGTGTTATTTTCTAAACATATTCAAGGCAGCGCCCCCTGAGACAGCTGTGACAATAATGCCCCACCATGACAACAGAGGAGCAGTGCCAAAGCTCAGCAAAACAAAATTTACTTGGCAGGGGAGAGAGAATAGAGGCTTTTCATAGCCCTTTGGAAATGCTAATAAGGTCTCAACCTTGAATCATGTTTGCTTTTTATCTGGGAAACCCTTTCCAGTTATGATACCATCTGTATAAGGAGAAGGAAGAGATTCCAAGTTGGAAGTGTATAAGCAGCAGATTTATGAGAAGGGTTAGTCCCAAATCCAGGTGTTTCCTTCTCACCTGGGAGAACAGTGCATTTGGGGATATTTTAAAGCTCATGGTCAGCTTCTTTGGGTCCTTAACTTAAGACAGTCTGGAGCTTGGCAGACATTGCCACCAGGGGTGGTGTTGTGTTAAAGTGCATGAAATACATTTGCAATGTGTAAACAGTTGACTCAGAGCTCAGATTTTGTTCTCATGAATAGCTCTTTTAAGCTTCCCTGCCCTTTTTGTCCATGTTGCATAGTTAGGAAAAAAAAATATTATATGTGATAGCTCAGTTTAAAGACCCACACTAAACCAACTAAGCTCAGGCTTCACTTTCATACCCACCCTGCAGTATCTGGCACTAATCTTTTAAATAACTTGTCAGAGGAATATCTTTTGTGGGTGTGTTAAAAATGTTCATGCTGTTATATCCCAACAACACATGAAGGCTTGAAGCTGAGTTGTGTGGAAACTCTCCCCTCCCTTTCTCTGTCTCACCCTCATTGGAATAATTAGATGGATGGTGCTTTTCTTCTGTGGTTTATCTGTGTTTTCAATGGCATAAATCCCATGAAGAAATGGGCCATTCAGAATTCCAAAAATCAACACTTTAATAAATTTGTTTGAAAATTTCTATTTCCTCTTTGCTGCTTCTGAGAAACTTAGAAACTCGAGGAGTCATATATATAAAAAGCTGTAACTATCCTTTTCATAATTTTTAGTTACTAATTTATAGCCCAAAGAATTATAAGCTGATACTGTTTAATATAAAGACAGATAATACAGGATCATGGGAAACCCAAGTTGTATCACTACATAGCAAAGAACACCTATTTGTTATGATTTACTGTCTTAAAATTTATATTTTCCTATAGAAGAAACAATATTATTATTAGCGGCTCCTTTGCTTACTATTATTACTTTTTAGTACTGGATGTCAGAGAATATTTTCTTCTTTATTATTTTCACATATACTCTAATAATAAGAAAATCAGATGGAATAAAAACAACATAATAATATTGTTTCTGTCTATGTAAATGAACATGGCTTAAATAAACTTGATAATTTAGTACTATGAATAATAATATAAATATACACTGAGTAGACTCTGTAATAAAATGTTGAAAGTTCCATTTACATGGATTTTCAAATTAAAGTGATTTAGGGACCAAAACATACTTTCATAATAAAATCATTTCTCAGTCTTTCAACAAACCAAAATATATGTGTATATTGGTATATAAGTAAAACAATGCTTATTGTAGAAAATGTGGAAAATTTTTACCTGAAATCTTATTAGAGATCATTACAAATATTTTAAAATTTATCTTTCTAGTCTTTTTAAAGAAATGGACACAAGAATATATTTGGAGAATAAATTGGCATGGAGTCCTGTCCTGCTGCGGTGAAGCCACCATTGCTCCATTCACAGCTCTCCACTTGTAGCTGTTGACCTGATATGATCACTCATGTCGTTTGGTCAGGGGTTTAGAGGGTGGAGAAAGAGACAGAGACTAGTGACCAAAGATAGATTAGGGATTAATACCAAGTCAGGCAAGAAAGAAGTAAGTAAAGGGTGTTAATTGAGGTTGGTCAGAGAGTGTCTGAGAAGCAGAGCAAATACTTTTATCTATTTTAATGGATGCTAATCGGCTGGTTTAGTGAAAATCTCCTCTTGATAAAACACAATGGCTTATGCAAACATTTAATAAACCATTCTCAAGTGGATACAGTCTATTTATTAAGACAAGACCCTGGGAAGAGATAGCATGGTTGTATTCTTCCTCAGTCATTTACAGTGTGCATGCACATGCACAAACACACACACACACACCCAAAAATGTAGCTGTGTGAATTAAATTAATTATACTAGTTTTTGTTTTTTGTTTTAAAGATTTCATTTATTTGTTGACAGAGGGAGAGCACAAGCAGGGGGAGCAGGAGAGGGAGAAGCAGGCTCCCCGCTGAGCAGGGAGCCCCCATGTGGGACTTGATCCTAGGACCCTGGGACCATGACCTGAGCCAAAGGCAGATGCTTAACTAACTGAGCCACCCAGGTGCCCCTAAAATAAAATTTTTAATAATTAATTTGATTGGGGCACCTGGGTGGCTCAGTCAGTTAAGCGTCTGCCTTTGGCTCAGGTCATGATTCCAGGGTCCTGGGATTGAGCCCTACTTGGGGTTCCCTGGTCAGCCGGGAGCCTGCATCTCCCTCTATCTCTGGCCCCTCCCCACTCATGGGCACCCTCTCTTTCTCACAACTAAATAAAAGAAAATCTTAAACCATTTATTTTAGAAGTGGTAATAATATTTTGAGCACAAATGTAACCCAAAGGTACTAGTCAAGAAATAATTAAAGGCATTCTGCATTGACCTAAGCAGATGGTCTAAAAGCTATTTTCTGGGGCTCCTGGGTGGGTCAGTCAGTTCAGCGTCTGCCTTCAGCTCAGGTCATGATCTCAGGGTCTTGGGATCAAGCCCCATATTGGGCTCCCTCCTCAGTGAGGGACCTGATTCTCCTCCCACTCCTCCTGCCTGTGTTTCTTCTCTCACTGGGTCTCTGTCAAATAAATAAATAAAATCTTAAAAAAAGAAAAGCTATTTTCTGCTTGCTTTGCTACTTTAGGAAGAATCGGAAGCTTTCTTTTTAAGGGAGAGAGAACCATCCCACCCAGGGAAGTTGTCTGTTGTTACCTGGGACAGTCTCCCTAGTGGGAAAAGTCCTTGGAAACTCTTCTTTTCCATCTAAAAACCAAAGAGTAGGCATAAGTAATTTCTCCTCTCTAATTAAAACAGAGATCAGAAGGATAATTGCAATCTTATGTGTCAGAGTTTATCACAGAGAGATGGTCAGGGATGAGCCCAGGGAGTGAGAGGTGATAATATTATGACCTTACAGATGTAATCACTGTTGTCACTGATCCTGTGGTCCTCTGGCCGGGGCTTGGGTCTCTTAGTGTGGTGGTTCTACATGTAAGCAGTCTCAGCTGGGGTGTTCACATGTTCTAAGTTGGAATTTTGGGGAGTGGGACTTGAGATTCTATCTTTTAAACAGTTTTTCAACTCAGGCAGGTTAGGAGCTGCTGTCTTAGAGCTTTATAACTTTTAAATTGTGATTGCTGACTCTGGTCATTAGACCTAGTGATAGTTTCTTAAAGTAATAGTCCCCAAAGTGGGATGTCAGAAGAAAATATTAGAAATACTTGTATGTTTATGTTTTAAAAATCTCATTTAAAAATGTTGTATTTGTGGGGCATCTGGGTGGCTCGGCTGGTTAGCATCTGACTCTTGCTCTCAGCTCAGGTCTTGATCTCAGGGTGGTGAGGCCCAGTGTGGAGCCTACTTTAAAAAAAAAAAAAACATGAAAATAAGTTCTACTTTTTCTTTTCTTTCTTCTTCAAAAAAGATTTTATTTATTTATTTGACAGAGAGAGATCACAAAGAGTAGGCAGAGGCAGGCAGAGAGAGGGGGGAAGCAGACTCCCTGCTGAGCAGAGAGCCTGATGAGGGGCTTGATCTGAGGACCTGAGATCATGACCTGAGCCAAAGGCAGAGGTTTGATGCACTGAGCCACCCAGGCGCCCCTACTTTTTCATGTTTGATTAAATACATAATATATTAGTATATATTATATAATTTATAAATAAATACTTGTATGGTGGGACTTCTGCTCAAAATGTTTTACTGATAAGGTTGAGTAGTGAAAAGAAAATTTGGAAACCACTGCTGTAGAAGGCTGGGAAAATTAAAACTTAGCCTTACAATGTTTGGTCTTCAGGAGCGGATATAATGGACAATACACTTCTAGAGTGACTGGTATCTTAGAAAATGACCAATCCAGACAGGATAAGGTTAAAATCCCAGGAAAAGGAGAAAATGGATAGGAATTGGGGTTCTAGGCACTGATAACTTGAGAGGCAATATGACGTGGCCAAAAGAGAATAGACTTAGGAGTCAGCACATCTGACCCAAACTTTGAGTTCTGCCATGTAACAGCTGTATGATCCCATCTCTCAGGTGGTTTCTCCATCTGTGAAATAGAGATAGCAATACTTAACTGACACAAATGCTTTGAGAATTAAGTGAGATGACATATTTAATAGAGGTTAGCACATAGTAGGTACACTATGAAATGATAGTTACTGCTATTAACAGCTATAGTTGGGAATATACCATTTATTGAGGCACTTTAAGGTAGCAGTTGATAGTTTGGGCTCTGAAGTCAATTTGCCTGATTGGAATCCTGGCATTCCCACCCATTAACTGTGTTATATTGGGCCAGCTGATGACAGTAATAATAATAATAATAACAACAACAATAATAGTGATACCTGTCTCCTGGGGTTATTGTGAGGAGTTATTTTTATTGTGCTGTTGTAAAGAGATTATATAGGTAAAGCATGTAGCTTGGTGTCTGGCTAATAATATATGCTTAATCAATATTAACTGTTATCATTGTCATGGTCATCACTATCATCATCATCATCATTATCACCATACTTGCACCAGGTTTGTTTTTTTTTTTTTAAGTGAGAAGCTATATGATAATTAAACAATTATAACCATGTAGTTGCAACTCTTTAATTAATAACTAAGTAAAATGACCAATAAATCTGCAGGTATGGTTCATGTAACAGTGATTCTTAGATGGTTGTATACACTACTTAGATGGAAGTATACATATACTTCAGTGGGGATTATAGAGAATGTAGTTGAGTCCAACTTTATTTTAAGATTTTATTTATTTCTTTGACAGAGAGAGAGCACAACTAGGCAGAGTGGCAGGCAGAGGGAGAGGGAGAAGCAGACTTTCCGCTGAGCAGAAAGCCTGATGCAGGGCTTGATCCCAGAACCGTGGGATCATGACCTGAGCCGAAGGCAGATGCTTAACTGACTGAGCCACCCAGGCCCTCCTGAGTCCCCTCTTGAGTTTTCCTGAATCAGAATTTTTATGATGGAGCCAGGCAGCTGTATTTTCCACAGGACACCTGAGTGATCCTAAGAACCACTGATGATAATGTTCTCTCAATAGTTTTAGTTCTCCTCAGTTACTTCAAATTTCCTCAAATCCCAAGGAAATCATTCAGGCAGTGAAATTAGAAATGCCTCCATGATACAATTGACTGTCTGATTATTATTTGGTGCCTAGAAACCTGTACTCTGGATTTAGACTATTGGGCTACTGGTTTGGAGTTTTCAAATGCTTGCCTTTCATTTGGAGATAACATTTTGCTTTTTATTTTCACTAAACCACCATCTTACATTACTGTTTGACATAAATGAAAATATTCTTAATCAGGACTGAAAGAGAATTTAAAGACTAACTAATCCAATCTCCAAACTTTATTGAGAGGCTATACTTTACCCTATATCTAATTACTAGCAAAATCAGCTAAAATTCAGTTTCTTGATTTCTAGCTTTGTGGTTTTTTTGTTACAACATGCTACTTCCAATATTTTGAGTTCCTAAGTGTAATGGGGAAGCCGGCTGCAATTAGCAAACCCAGGAGTAGGTCTTCTGCTTGGTGTTGCCATAAACTGGGAACTGCTCCATGGTTGGGTGACCACTCTCTGAGCAGATGCCCACCAGGAGGCAGAACTGAGTGGAGACCCCCTTCTCTTCCCCGGGAGGAGTGGTGTGGGTGTGAGCTGCAGGAGTCTGTCAAGTTTAGAAACTTGAAAGGGGGTTGTGTGGCTGAGATAAAAATGCTAGGTCACAGGCTGGGTGAACACACAGTGTGGATGGAAACCGGGGAGACAGTTGATTGACTGCTTTTCTGTGAGGGCTCATTGAAGAATGTGGGCACAAAATTTCAGCTCCAGGGCTGGAGATCAGGTGCCACCATTTTCACCTCCCAAAGTGGAGTTGAAAGCCTTCAGGAAACAAAAGCCACATAGAGCAATCTGGAGCCACATACACAGCCCAGCCCACTGGCAAGGCCAGAAGCAATACCTCCCAGCAGAAGATATCTGAGAATCGGTGCAACAGGCTCCTGCCCTAGAAGACCAGCAGGAACATCCGGCTAATACCAAGTTTACCAATCATACAGAACTGCAAAACTCCAGCACTAGAGGAAAATAGTATATAGAATTTGTGTTTTTTTCTTATGATTCTATAGTCTTTTAGTTAAATTTTTTTTCCTTTTCAACTAATTTCTTATTTTATCAACTCTTTTTTAAAGTCTTTTTTCATTTTCATTTGTACTTTTACATTAATGTGTATATTTCATTTTTGGTTTCATTTTATTCCATTTTATTTTTGTGTATATATATATATATGTATATATATGTTTTTCTTTACAACTTTGGGATCTAGTTTCTTCTAAAATATGGATCAAAATACACCCAGGATCTAGTTTATTGTTCTGTTCTCCTCACTTGTTTGATTTTATTCTCTTTCTACCTTTTCCTTTTCTGTTTTTTTTTTTTTTTAAGATTTTACTTATTTATTTGACAGAGAGAGACACAGCAAGAGAGGGAACACAAGCAGGGAGAGTGAGGCTTCCCACCGAGCAGGGAGCCTGATGTGGGGCTCAATCCCAGAACCCTGAGATCATGACCTGAGTTGAAGGCAATGCTTAATGACTGAGCCACCCAGGTGTCCCCCCACCTTTTATCCTTTTTGGTTTATGATCTCTTCTGATTTGTTTAGTGTATATTTTCCTGGAGTCGTTGTTGCTGTTTTTGTATTTGTTCTCTCTTTCATCTATTCTTCTCTGGGCATAATGACAAGATGAAAGAACTCACCCCAAAAAAGAAAACAAGTAGCAGTACTCACTGCCAGGGACTTAATCAATATGGATACAAGTAAGATGTTAGAACTAGAATTCAGGAAAATGATTGTAAAGATACTAGCTGGGCTTGAAAAAAGCATAGACGACCCTAGAGAATCCCTTTCTGGAGAAATAAAAGAACTAACATCTAATCAGGTTGAAATAAAAAGGGCTATTAATGAGATGTAGTAAAAAATGGGGGCTCTAACCACTAGGGTAAAGGAGGCAGAAGAGAGAGTCAATGATATAGAGGACAAACTGATGAAGATGAAAGAAACTGAGAAAAAGAGAGATAGCTACAGGATCACAAGGGGAGACTCTGAGAGATAAGTGATACCATAAAGCAAAACAATATTAGAATAATTGGGGTCCCAGAGGAAGGGGGGCAGAAGGTTTATTTGAACAAATTATAGCTGAGAACTTCCCTAATCTGGGGAGAGAAACAGGCATTCACGTCCAGAAGGCACAGAGAATACCCCCATCAAAATCAGTAAAAATAGGTCAACATCTCAATATATAGTACTGAAGCTTGCATATTTCAGAGACAAAGAGAAAATCCTGAAAGCAGCTTGGGACAAGAAGTCCTTAACCTCTTGTTAAGGTACATTCTTGTTAAGGTATATTTCCACAAAGGTAGAAATATAAGGCTGGCAGCAGACTTGTCCACAGAGACCTGGCAGGTGAGAAAAGGACTGGCATGATATTTTCAGTGTGAAAATATATGTGAGAAAATATGCAGCCAAGAATACTTCATCCAGCGAGACTGTCATTCAGAATTAAAGGAGAGGTAAAGAGGTTCAAGGACAAACAGAAACTAAAAGAATTTGTGATCACTAAACCAGCCCTGGAAGAAATATTAAAGGGGATCATTTAAGTGAAGAGAGAGCCCAAAAGTAACATAGACCAGAAAGGAACAGAGACAAGCTACAGAAACAGTGACTTTACAGGTCATACAATGGCACTGAGGTCTTATCTTTTAATAATTACTCTAAATATAAATGGACTAAATGCTCCAATCAAAAGACAGAGGATATCAGATTGGATAAAAAAGCAATATCCCTTGACATGATGTCTGCAAGAGACTCATTTTAGATCCAAAGACACTTCCAAATTGACAAGGAGAGGATAGAAAACCATTTATCCTGCTAATGGATCAAAAGAAAACTGGAGTGGCAATCCTTATATCAGACAAATTAGATTTTAAACCAAAGACTGTAATAAGAGATGAGGAAGGACACTATATCATAATTAAATAATAAATTAAACACTTCACTAATAATACAGTAATAGTAGGGGACTTTAACACCCCACCCACTGCAATGGACAGATCATCTAAGCAGAAGATCAACAAGGGAATGAGGGCTTTGAATGATACACTGGACCAGATGGACTTCACAGATATGTTCAGAGCATTCTGTCCTAAAGCAACAGAATACTCATTCTTCTCTAGTGCACATGGGACATTCTCCAGAATAGATCACATTCTGGTCACAAATCAGGTCTCAACTGGTACCCAAAGATTGGGATCATTTCCTGCATATTTTTGGGTCACAGTGTTTTGAAACTAGAACTCAATCACAAGAGGAAATTTGGAAATAATTCAAATACACAGAAGCTAAAGAGCTAAAGAATGAATGGGTCAAGCAGGAAATTAAAGAATTTTAGAAATTCATGGAAACAAATGAAAATGAAAACACAACTGTTCAAAATCTTTGGGATACAGCAAAGGCAACCCTAAGAGGGAAGTATATAACAATATAAACATTTCTCAAGAAACAAGAAGGTCTCAAATACCAAGCTAATCTTACACCAAAAGGAGCTGGAGAAAGAACAGCAAATAAAGCCTAAACACAGCAGGAGAAGAGAATTAAGAAAGTTTAGAGTAGAAATCAATGAAATAGAAACCAAAAGAGCAGTAGAACAGATCAACGAAACTAGGAGCTGGTTCTTTGAAAGAGTTAATAAGATCAATAAATCACTGGCCAGACTTACCAAAAAGAAAAGAGAAAGGACCCAAATTAATAAATTCATGACTGAAAGAGGAGAGATCACAACCAACACCAAAGAAATGCAATTATAAGAAGATATTATGAGCCACTATATACCCAACAAATGAGGCAATCTGGAAGAAATGGATGCCTTCCTAGAAACATATCAACTTCCAAAACTGAAACAGGAAAACATAGAAAATGTGAACAGACCCATAACCAGCAAGAAAATTGAACCAGTAATAAAAAATTTCTCAACAAACAAAAGTCCAGGGCCAGGTGGCTTTCCAGGAGAATTCTGTCAAACATTTATTTTTTAAAGATTTTATTTATTAGGGGTGCCTGGGTAGCTCAGTGGGTTAAAGCCTCTGCGTTCAGTGTGGGTCGTGATCTCAGGATCCTCGGATCAAGCCCACATTGGGCTCTCTGCTTGGCGGGGAGCCTGCTTCCTCCTCTCTCTGTCTGCCCATCTGTCTACTCATGAACTGTCTGTCAAATAAATAAATAAAATCATTTTTTTAAGATTTAAAGATTTTATTTATTAGAGAGAGAGAGAACACAAGCAAGGGGAGCTGCAGACAGAGGGAGAAACAGGCTCCCTGCTGAGCAAGGAGCTCAGTGCAGGGGATCATGACCTGAGCTGAAGGCAGACGCTTAACTGACTGAGCCATCCAGGTGTCCCATCTACCAAATATTTAAAGAAAAATTAATACCTCTTCTTCTGAAGCTGTTTCAAAAAATATAAATGGAAGGAAAACTTCCAAACTCATTTCATGAGGCCAGCATTACTTTGATCCCAAAACCAAAGACCCTGCTAAAAAGGGGACTTGTAGACCAATATCCCTTATGAACAAGGGTGCCAAAATTCTCACCAAGATACTAGCCAGTAGGATCCAACAGTACACTAAAAGGATTATTCACCTTGACAAAGTAGGATTTATTCCTGGGCTACAAAGGTGGTTCAGAATCAATCAATGTGATACACTACATTAAGAAAAGAAAGGAAAAGAACCACATAATCCTCTCAATAAATGCAGAATAGGCATTTGACAAAATACAGCATGTTCTTGATGAAAACTCTTCACAGTGTAGGGATAGAGGGAATATATCTCAATGTCATAAAAGCTGTATACGAAAAGCCCACAGCAAATATAATTCTCAATTGGGAAAAACTGAGAGCTTTTCTTCTAAGGTCAGGAACACAACAGGGATGTTTACTTTCACTACTGTTGTTCAGCATAGTACTAGAAGTCCTAGCCTTGGTAATCAGAAGACAAAAAGAAATAAAAGGCATCCAAATTGGCAAAGAAGTCAGACTCTCACTCTTTGCAGATGACATGATACTCTTATGTGGAAAACCCAAAAGACTCCACCCCCAAATTGCTAGACCTCATACAGGAATTCAGCAAAGTGGCAGGATATAAAGTTAATGCACAGAAATCAGTTGCATTTCTATACACTAACATGACGCAGAAGAAAGAGAAATTAAGGAATCGACCCCATTTGTAATTGCACCAAAACCATAGGATACCTAGGAATAAACCTAACTAAAGAGGCAAAAGACAACTGAGAGAATACTAGGTGGAGTGGTAAGGTTTTATTTTTCATATTTAAATCTTTACACTTCCTAGAGCTGATTTGTGTGTGTGTGTGTGTGTGTGCACGTGGGTGTGCATGGTGTATTTTTTCTAAATGTAAACTACTCATACATGTTCCTTGTGTTAAAAAGTAGATCCTTTATAGTGCATGTAGAGTTGTATCTGCACTGCCTTATGTTTTACATTTTAATGATTCTGAAATTGCCAACTGTCCCATCAGAACTGTGCATCAAAACCATTTTTTACATAGTTACTTAATGGAAACTTAAGCCATGTGTAGAAGTTTCTATAATCTGATTGTCACTTTTGTTGAGTTATTTGCATAATACTATAAATATTTAAATTTAAATTTGGGTTCCTTATTGTTACTTAAAATAATTTCAAAAAGATTACACTTTTGGGGGCACGTGGGTGGCTCAGTCAGTTAGCCATTTGCCTTTGGCTCAGGTCATGATCCTAGGGTCCTGGGATTGAGCCCCATGTTGGGCTCCCTGCTCAGTGGGGAGCCTGCTTCTCTCTCTGTGCCCTGCTTGTGCTCTCTCTCTCTTTCTCTGTAAAGTAAATACATAAAACCTTGAAAAAAAAAGATTACACTTTCATGTAGCAGTGAAAAGTTACTGTGTATTTGAAGGGAATGAAAATAGATCAATAGGATATACATTTTTTCTCAGGGAATAAAAGTTTGTCATTCTAAGATTGATTTTCTGTCCATACTTTCTGGGTTAGCAAAAATCATGTGATAGTTGTCTTTCTCCAGATCGCCCTGATATGAGGAAGTGGAGATGCAACAGGGGTGGGAGTTAAGGTGGTAGGAAAAGTAAAAATGAAACAAGATGGGATCGGGAGGGAGACAAACCAAAAGAGACTCTTAATGTCATAAAACAAAGTGAGGGGGGTGGGGGGGAGAGGGGTTGGGAGAGGGTGGTGGGGTTACATTATATGTTTAAATAAAGCTTAAAAAAAAAAAATCATGTGCTTTCCAGGTTCCAAAAAAAGGAGCCACCCACAAATACTTTCTTTCATTTTGTCAGTGATGTGAGCAAAGAATTATGTATCATGGGCCTGGCAATGCAATTAAAGCCAATGAAAATTACTAAATAAAGGAAAAATGGATATGACATTCAGATATTGTAAAAGACTCAGGCAATAAGTATGTCAAAATTTTCTGGATAATAGTCAAGGAAAGCTGTCTGACTTCCAGTCATATGCAATTCAACTAATAAAATAAAAACAAATGCAGAGTGCAGAATAAATCTGGGTATTCTTTAATTAATCTGTTTTGAAATTATTCTGTTAGAACTGAAGGTAGCGAAGAGGATCAGCAAGCATACCAAATCAAGGTCGCTGATGCCACATATCATGTTGTTGGTAAAAAGTGATTTGGAAGTTTAGGAATAGGGAAAGTCTTTAACTTTGGTTGTAATACTGCATAATAAAGTGTAATGTTATTTTATGGTAAGCATATGCTATTATTAAGTAAAACATTTTTGTATACATTCAATATATTGGTTTTTTAAAAACTGCATTGTATTGATGCTCTCTTTGACAATTGATGCCATTTTGGAATCAAAGTATTTGAGATGCAGGTATGGATCAAAACTCCTCTGTCTGCTACCTCTTGTTTTTTTCCTTGGGGAGAGCTGTTGTGTTCTACTTAAGCAAGATTCACTACATAGTCTGAAATAGGACCAAGAGACTACAGGAAAGGGGATGTAAGCCTTATCTTTATCTTACAATAGTTTAGAGACTATAAAAAGAACTGGGTTGGACTTGGTAAGCTGAGTTTGGACTGTTAATGCCTGAGCTGTGATGTTATTTGGGAAAGGAATGTTATTTGAATGTTATTTGTGATGTTATTTGGGAAAGGAAAATATATTGAAGTGATTATCCTTGAGACTCTCGGAGCAAGTTTATACATTTGTGAGTTGAGGGGTAGTGGTTTCCATGATGACAGTGGGAATTCTGTTGTCACTTATCTCAGAAGAGGCAGTTCCCGGGACTGGAAATAAGGCAGGACTTGGGTAAGCCTTAGACTGAAGGCAAGAGAGAGAACTCTTCTCTTAACTGGACTTTTTGGCATTTTGCTTGGGCTTTGCTACATGGACATAACCAGTACACTACTAGCGGTGGGGGTGAGTCAGAGCCTTCCACATGAAGGCAGGTTGAAATCTAGGCATGGTTGTACCCTGGGGTTCCCTGAATGTCGGCTCTTTGTTCCATAAGCTCTGGGAGAAGCCATATTTTATAGCAGTTGTAAATTACTTCTCATGCCAGTGATTCAAATATTGGTGTGCATATATCTCTTGGGGAGCATTTTATTGGTGCAGATATCTGAGACCCACTTCTAAAAATTCTAATTGAGTAAATGTGAAGTGGGGCCCTTAATCTTGTTTATAACAAATACTCCAGACAATTCTAATGCATTTAGTTCACATTTTAGGAGATAATCTTAGGCTGTCTTCCAGTTGGCTACTTTCGAACCTTGGTTGAAGTCTCATTAAAAGTGGTAGTATGGTGTGATGAAATATCGCAAGAGTCTGTTACATGCTTAAAAAGATGTGGCAAGGGGCGCCTGGGTGGCTCAGTGGGTTAAAGCCGCTGCCTTCGGCTCGGGTCATGATCTCAGGGTCGTGGGATCGAGCCCCACATCAGGCTCTCCGCTCTGCGGACAGCCTGCTTCCTCCTCTCTCTCTCTGCCTCTCTGCCTACTTGTGATCTCTGTCTATCAAATGAATAAATAAAATCTTAAAAAAAAAAAGATGTGGCAAAGGGGAGGGTGATGCCTTACCCCCAGACCAGAGAAGTAGGAGTAGTGGTGATGACCAGGATGATGAAAGCCATGTTTAGTAGAATGCTGTCTCATGAGGGACGTCATGAGAGGCAGTGGACTTAGGCTGCTAAGGAGGTGGCAAGATTGAAGTCTGCAAGGATTTATCAGGGGAAAAAAATAACAGGAATTAATTTTGGAGTCAAGGATCCACCTGATTTAGGGTAAAGGGGCTTGAGAGCATAGAGTGGTTCCCAGAAGAAAAGACCATCCTTTTCCCTCCCTACTCCACACCCAGATATTAAATAGCCAGTAAAGACTGACTTCAGTATCCCTCAAGACAGTATGATACTGCTGCTCTTGGGAATCATTCCCATCAGCCAGGACTCCCCTGGCAGCTCCTAGTCATGCTGCTGGTCTTGGGGACTCTCTCAGGTTTTAATGTTTGGTAACCACCTCTCAGCCCCCTTCCCAAAACTCCTCAAGCAACACAGTGAGTAGAGATGTTATTCACCTTTGAAGAGTGTTTGGGGTCTCTACCAAAGACCTGAATGGCCTCACCAGTTGGGGCTCCACTTGTCTTCCAAGAAATTCCCTTTTTGAGATTATGCAAGAGGAGCAGGACTGTGGAGTCGTAATCAGTATCCTGTGTTCTCTCTCTTTTCTGTAGGACTATATTCAGGGCCAGCTTCCCTTTCTCTCCCTTGGCTCAAGAAACATTCTTGAATTTTCCATGGGTACCCCCTTCCCACTGTTCCTCTTGTGCTGCAGGCTGTTGGTAGTAGAACCTATCACCTTCCCCTGGCAAGATCCATTCTCAGGGGTCTAATGTGATTGGCAATGGCTCGAATTAGCTCTTTCTGTGTTGCCCTAAGTACAGGACCATAGAGGCAGACTCAGCACAGGTACTCCTGTAGGGATGGATCTCAGGGAACTTTAAGGTAGATTTACAAACTAAACCTTGAAAATCATCCCCAGGAAGCACTAATAATATCAATTTCTAGGCAAGAATAAGTGAAAAGAAGCTTTTCTATGTTAACATCAAAGAAAGGCGGTTTTGACCTTTTGTTCTCAATAGATTGTTTGCTCGAGTTAAGAAATATTCACATGGAATAGTTGTCATTAATATGGGTGACCTAAAGGTTAATATAGCTTAGGAAATGCTTTTCATTGTTCTGTATTGTTTGTTTCCCTTTTGTGAAATTCTGTGGCCAGGGAACTGCATAGTTCCAGTATGCGGTCCAGTAGCACATTACTAATTGCATTCTTTAAGATACAGATTTATGTTGGTTTGTTTGACCATGCTAGGAGGGAAACCAGTGTGGGGGGTTATAAAACGTCAAGGTTATAAACTTCATGGGGCTTTCAGGCAAATGAGGAATTTTTATTAATTCTTTAAATGCAAATGTCTAGTAATATCTCTACTTGTCCCACCCCCTGCAGCGCTCCAGGTAGGAAAGGATTTCAACCTGCTCAGCTAGGGGCCAAGTAGAGGAGAAAAAAACAAAAAACTAAAAAAACCAAATCCTGATTATTCAGTCTCTTTGTTGTCAAATAGTATAGCTAAATATGAAAGAGCCCCCTTTTCCCCTGACTCTGTCCTTAAAAAAAAGTGTATCAAATACAGATGCAAAACAGAGGAGTCACTCTCATTTTGTACCCCCTGGAAGGACACATTTTAGAATGAAATCAGCAAGTACCTTGGCAGGCACCCAAGATATCAGGTAAATTGTTAACTATCTGACTATTCTTTTACGAGAGCAAAATTGAGTGGGATATTAAAGCAAAACCTCTTTATTTTAAACAAGTGGTTCATAGTCCCATTTTAGATGCTCCTCAGTAGTGCTTCTGAAGAACTTTTAATAGTGTTCTTTTCTTTTTTTTCCTTTTTGTGTAATAGGAGCGAAAGTCCAATGACAAAATCAGCATATATCGATCATCTTCCTATTCTGGCCAAGGGCATACTGGGTTATGTGAAAAAGGTCCTAAGTCTGCCTTCTTGTGATCAAGTCAGCATGGGATAAACTTTTTACACTTTACTATAATGTCTGTAGCCAAATATTATTCCTAACCTGGATTTTTGTTTATAATCACAGTAGAATAGAGGTTTAAATAAAGTTAAGCCTGGAGAATATTGCTTCATACCAGTAGTTTTCAACCTGTGGACTCAGGATTCCTGAGAAACTGGAGAATTAGAGACAAGGTTCTCTCTAATTGGCATATGAAACGCCATTGTGTGTAGATCAATAAATATCAAGTTTTATATATATATGTGCTTTATGAGGTGGGGCACCACATGGGTTTTTATTCATTTATGGTCGGTCAATGCCTTCCTCAGTGCCAATCCTAGGACACATCAGGCATCCTGTTAAGAAATAAATGAATAAAGGAAATGATTAATATTATTTTTCTAATATATGTGAGTGCTGTCATAATAAATAAAATTTAAGGGAGGAGTCAAGATGGCCGAGAAGTAGCAGGCTGAGACGACATCAGGCAGCAGGAGATCAGCTAGATAGCCTATCAAACCATTCCGAACACCTAAGAATCCAACAGGAGATTGACGAGAAGAAAAACAACAATTCTAGAAACAGAAAATCCACCACTTTCTAAAAGGTAGGACCAGCGGAGAAGTGAATCCAACGCGACGGGAAGATAGACCAAGAGGGGAGGGGCCGGCTCCCGGCAAGCGGCGGAGCACAAAATCAGGACTTTTAAAAGTCTGCTCCAGGGAGGGACATCACTCCAGAGGCTAAACTGGGGTGAAGACCTCGCGGGGACAGCGTGGACTCAGGTCCCACAGGGTCACAGAAGGATTGGGGGTATCTGAGTGGCGCAGAGCTCACAGATATTAGAGCAGGGAAACCGGCTGCGGAGACAGAGCCAAGGTTTCCTAGAGCCGTGGTATGTGACACGGGCCAGTGCTCTGTGACACAGGCCGGTGCTCTGTGCGAGGGGTCCCCACAAGATCCAGGGAGACTCCGACCCGGGAGAGCTCAGGGATCTATGGGGTTCGGAGACTCCAGGTGGGACTCTGCCAGAGACAGAGACGCTTGGTCACAGGCTGGGTGAGCTCGGAGCACTCCCAGAAGCCAGTGAGACGGGACTGATTACGCACGATTTTCTCTGAGCGCGGTCTCCGAGCGCAAATGGAGGCTGGGGAGACGGGAGTGATTAAATGCTTTTCTCTGAAGGCGCACTGAAGACTGGGGCCCCTAGCTCTCAGCTCCTCTGAACCGGAGATTGGGAGGCCGCCATTGCCATTCCCGTCCTCCAGAACTCTACAGAAAGCGTTCAGGGAACAAAAGCTCCTGAAAGCGAACCTGAGAGGATTACTTAGCCCGGCCCCTGGTAAGGGTGGTGCAATTCCGCCTGGGGCAAAGACACCTGAGAATCACTACAACAGGCCCCTCCCCCAGAAGTTCAAAGAAATCCAGCCAAGACCAAGTTCACTTAACAAGAAGAACAGCGGATTCTTATCTGGACAAAATGACAAGGCGGAAAAACTCACCACAAAAAAAAGAACAGGAGGCAGGACCGAAGGCTAGGGACCTAATCAATACAGACATTGGTAATATGTCAGATCTGGAATTCAGGACAATGATTCTCAAGGTTCTAGCCGGTCTCGAAAAAGGCATGGAAGATATTAGAGAAACCCTGTCAGGAGAAATAAAAGCCCTTTCTGGAGAAATAAAAGAACTAAAATCTAATCAAGTTGAAATTAAAAAAGCTATTAATGAGGTGTAATCAAAAATGGAGGCTCTTACTGCTAGGATAAATGAGGCAGAAGAAAGAATTAGTGATATAGAAGACCAAATGACGGAGAATAAAGAAGCTGAGCAAAAGAGAGACAAACAACTACTGGACCACGAGGGGAGAATTCGAGAGATAAGTGATGCCATAAGATGAAACAACATTAGAATAATTGGGATTCCAGAAGAAGAAGAATGAGAAATAGGAGCAGAAGGTATACTGGAGAGGATTATTGTAGAGAATTTCCCTAATATAGCAAGGGGAACAAGCATCAAAATCCAGGAGGTGCAGAGAACACCCCTCAAAATCATTAGGAATCGGTCCACACCCCGCCATCTAATAGTAAAATTTACAGGTCTTAGCGACAAAGAGAAAATCCTGAAAGCAGCACAGGACAAGAAGTCTGTAACATACAATGGTAAAAATATTAGATTGGCAGCAGACTTATCCACAGAGACCTGGCAGGCCAGAAAGAACTGGCATGATATATTCAGAGCACTAAACGAGAAAAACATGCAGCCAAGAATACTTTATCCAGCTAGGTTATCATTGAAAATAGAAGGAGAGATAAAAAGCTTCCAGGACAAACAAAAACTGAAAGAATTTGTAAACACCAAACCAACTCTACAGGAAATATTGAAAGAGGTCCTCTAAGCAAAGAGAGACCCTAAAAGTATTATCAGAAAGGAACAGAGACAATATACAGTAACAGTCACCTTACAGGCAATACAATGGCACTAAATTCATATCTCTCAATAGTTACCCTGAACGTAAATGGGCTAAATGGCCCAATCAAAAGACACAGGGTTTCAGAATGGATAAAAAAAACAAAACCCATCCATATGCTGCCTACAAGAAACTCATTTTAGACCTGAAGACACCTCCAGATTGAAAGTGAGGGG
>ML112038.1:0-49996 GCA_003697995.1 Taxidea taxus jeffersonii
TATATATATACAATGGAATACTATGCAGCCATCAAAAGAAATGAAATCTTACCATTTGCGACGACATGGATGGAACTAGAGCATATTATGCTTAGCGAAATAAGTCAACTGGAGAAAGACAACTATCACATGATCTCCCTGATATGAGGAAGTGGAGATGCAACGGGGGTGGGGGTTAAGGTGGTAGGAAAAGAAAAAAGGAAACAAGATGGGATCGGGAGGGAGACAAACCAAAAGAGACTCTTAATGTCATAAAACAAACTGAGGGGGGTGGGGGGGAGTGGGGTTGGGAGAGGGTTGTGGGGTTACATTATATGTTTAAATAAAAAAAAAGCTTAAATAAAATTAAAAATAAAGAAATAAATAATTTAAGGAAGAAAACCTACAAAATAATTGATAACAATAAATATAAGTTGATTTTAAAACATTGTTAACATAGTGAAACTTGAATAAATTATTAGGAAACAAAATATGGAGATTATTTAAAAATAATAATATATTTTAAAGCAAGATTACTACTAATTTCAGTAAAATCTTTGCCAGTAGGGAGTGCTATAGAGGGAGAATGAGCATGATAAAATATGTGTGTATGGTATAATATTTATACTGCTGATTTGTAATATTGATTAAAATATGCTTTTTGTGAGTCAAATTATAGACAATGTTTAGCTATAACTTCATTTGATGAGGAAATAAGTAATGCCAACCTTTCACACTAGTGTAAAACAAAGAGTTCCAGAACTTCCAAACCACTAGAAGTTAGTGGGAAAGGGAGACAATAATACTTAATTCTTCATGAAGAAGCAGGAAAGAAAGAACAGACAAGAAGCTTATATATATTCTGAAATGAAGTAAAATAAATTGTGTCAGGAAAAAGATAAAATAAATGTGATTATATAAGACATTCAATGGCAAAATAATGGCATTAATGTTCAAACATTTTCAGATTGAATTAATACACAATTTAGTGATGTCATTTACAACTAAATGACATAAAAATAATTGAGAATATAAAAATGACCAGAAAGTAAATAAACAGCAATTGCAATATTGTTATCCAAACAGTGGGGTTTATGACAAAATGAGTGAATGAGAATAAAACGGTTGTTTAATACTGAGGAAAGTAGGTATGCTATAGGATATTGTGTGCAAGTATGCCTCTCAGTGTACAGACTCAGATGAGCCCAGATGATCCACTGGAGGTATTCAGTTCTGTCCCTCTTTTGTACTTTTGCCAAGTCTTACATATTGTAGGGTCTCAGTTCAGCCTTCTTGATGCATATCATGGGCTGTCTTACAACATAAGTAACAAGCATATACTGTCTGTATATTTCCAAATCATGTCCCTTCTCAGTTTCAGATAAGCTAAAACTGCTAAATGTTTAAAACAAACAGGACAAAATCAGTGACAGTGAAAACAAAGAGGACAAGGAAGAACAAGATAAACCATGGTCATGTAGAAAAATGAATTTGATTTGGAAACTTGAGTGTCCTTTAAAGATACCTCTAGAATGGATAAACTAAGTATTCAACTCTATTTAAATGCAACCACTCAAAATGTATGTTTCTGTAATGTGCAAAGAGGGATCAGAAGAATCTTGTCAAATGCCTTAAAATAAATATGGTTGGACAATTGTTTTTGCCATATTTCCTTCCACTTAGCCTTCTAGATGAGGTTGACCTTACAAATCAAGAGGCAGCAAAACAAACAAACAAAAAAACCCCACAAACAAAACAAAACAAAACAAAACCAAGAGGCAGCTCTTTTACCAGCAAAATTAATTTATTCAAGAATATCAGAAAACTGCAATTTGGGACAGGCAAAGTTTGATGAACTGTACGCAAGTCCAGAGAACACAGGAGAAGGACTTGCTTGTATATGGGAAAAAGAGGAAACTGAGCATGAGCATTACAGCTTCTCATTGAGTGTGATGATTACTCATGTAGGACTGGGCTGTCGCTGGGCAAGGAGAAATTCTTTCTTCTTCCATCTGGAGTAGAAAAGCATAGGCTTCTTCCTGTTGGGTAATGTGAGGTAAGCTTCTTATGGCAGGTGGTCTTGTATAAGAGCTCCCCCTTCAGGCTTCCTAACTCCATTGTTGGTGTGTTTTCCTTTATTTTCACAAAGTCTACCACTTACTTACTCCCCTGGCCCTTCAGTTTGATGTAGAACCCAGTCTTTCCTCCTTTTCTCAGGTGCCTAACAGGCTAAGCTTTTCTCTCCCACTTTTGTCTCAGAGAATTCGCTCCCATTTCCTTTCTTCCTTCTATTTTTCCCTCTCCCATAAATTCTTTTTATATTACAGACATTTTTTTAAAGATTTTATTTATTTATTTGACAGAGACCAAAAGTAGGCAGAGAGGCAGGCAGAGAGGCGGGGGGGAAGCAGGCTCCCTGCTGAGCAGAGAGCCTGATGTGGGGCTCCATCCCAGGACCCTGGAATCATGACCTGAGCCAAAAGCAGAGGCTTTAACCCACTGAGCCACCCAGGCGCCCCTTATATTACAGACATTTTAGTGGAAAGTTTATCTAATGTCACCAAAGGAGATGCCAATCCCTCAGGTTGATGGTCTGGAATCTGGAACTCCAGTATCATTAGCCCTTCCTTTTCCAAATTTCATTAGTTCTTCACTTTTCTTTTATATCTTTCTTGCTTATATTCTCTCCCCATCTCCCATTTTATATCCTATTATTTTGCATCATATTTCTATGCATTATTGAGTTATCACATTTTTCAATTTCATCTTATATGATGAATTTTGTTTATAGAACACTCAAATTGCAATATATAACATACATGCATATTTAAAATGACAGAAGCATTCAAAATTCCAATAAGAGTATCATATAATTATAGTGGTTTAATATAATATAATACAATAAAAAATGAAATTTATCTCAAGGGCATATTTGGCAGAATGCAAAGGCACTGTTTATTTTTTTTTCTTCCAATATTTTATTTAAATTCAAGGTAGTTAACATGTAGTATTGGTTTCAGGAGTAGAATTTAGTGTTTTATCACTTACATATAACACCCAGTGTTCATCACAATATATGCTCTCCTGAATGTCCATTACCTATTTAGCCCATCCCTCTACCCACCATTCTTTAGCAACCCTCATTTTGTTTTCTGTAGTTAAGAGCTCTCCTGGTTTGCTTTCATCTCTGTTTCTATCTTATTTTATTTTTTTTCCTTTTCCTATGTTCATATATATTATTTCTTAAATTCCACATAGGAGTGAAATGATATCATATTTGTCTCTCTCTGACTGACTTATTTCGCTTAGCATAACATACTCTAGTTTATAGACATTCAGCTTTGACTATAAGTCATTTGGAAACCCTGTCATCTACCACAGAATATCACAGTTGCTGGAATATATAACTTAGAGTCATTTTAAAGGTAATATTAGAATTAAAATAGCAAAAAAAAAAAAATTAAAATAGCAAGATTTTAGTTCAGAAACATTTGACTTAAACTCTAGCTTTGCCAATTACTATCTGTATGATGTTGCCCAAATTGCTGAGTCCCTAAGATTTGGTGTCCTGATCTGTAATGAGTTGATATTGGTATCCACTTCCTAAATAAAAGGGAAAAATGATCATATACTTAAAAATTCAAAAAAAGATAAAAACATGTTTCTGCTTTGTGAACTAGCAAACATCTCATCAGTAGGATGGATGATCATCTATGCATCATCTTATCTCTGTTAGTCTTCTAGTTACATTAGTCTAGAAGGTATTTGGGTTGCTTTCCACTTGGGAGTCTATATTTCCCAAAAGCACAAAGCATGGGAATATGTGCAGTGAAAATGCCATTTTTTTCAATGAGTTCTATTAGCAAGATCACCCCAAAATCTTTATCATCATTTTTATTATTTATTAGGCTTTCATTTGGAGCAAATCCATTTTACTTTCATCAAAATATAGCTTTCTGTAGCTACATAGCAAAATTTTAATTCAGTTATCAAATTCTTTAGTACAATAGTACTTTCCTAAGCAGTAGAATTATTCATTCAGCATTATTCAGATACCTTATGGAAATATTTCCAAATAGTTGTATTCTTTCGATGGAATGACACTAGGTTGATAGTTCCTTAAAATAAAGTGAGAACTGTGAATGTCATGTGCATAACCTTTTGTTGTTCTTGTTAGTTTTTTGCAAAATTATATCACAAGATAATCCCCTTTCAAAAGATGGATCCATTAGATGAGGCAAATTGACATTTGACATAATATACATATGATACATATTTAGTCAAAACACAAGCAGTATCAAGGGGGAGCAATAAAGCCAATGATTTTAAAAAGAAGTCTTTAATTATTGTCCAGTAATGCAGTACTGCTGGGGTTGTTTTTGTCTTTTTTCCCAAAAGTGCTTGGACTAAACTGGTCATCTGAAAGTTACCCTTTAGTTATTACCGACAGAGATATTAGAGGGCATAGAAGAATTCATAGAATATAATTAAGATTTTCTTTTATAAAACACATGCATAGTGCTTCTTAATATTTCAATAATTATCTTTATTATGTTAAAATTAGGAATATCATGAATGCTTCAAATTCCTGTCTTGGATTGGTCTATTTAAACATTTTCACAGTTTAAAAATTTAAGAGATACCATTCAGTATGTCCCAAAAGTATGTAAAATTCAACCATTAATCTATAAAATGTGTGTGACAGATGTATCAATAAAAACATATCAGTAAAAAATATGCCCAGATTGCAAGAGACATGTGATTTTATGGCCTTAAGTACAGCTTCCAAGTAGTTCTCCTGTATATATCATTTTGGCAAGTTTTCTTTTTTTTTCTGATATGTTAACTATTTTATGTAACAATCTAACAGTCTACATTTATAAAGCTATAAAATGAGGTGTTTTGTTTGGTAATATGACTTTTTGCCACTTTTTTTTTTTTTTTTACTTAACTAATATTTTAAGAAACTCTAGCATCCAATCATTTTTTATCAGAATTTCTTGAATTTAAATTGGTAACCAAAAATTAGTTCTCTAACTATAATTTTGACTTTTAAAAATTGTGCTTTTCATATATTAGTATAATTTTAAATCTTAATTATGTGTTAACTATATGGGGGGAAGAAAATTATAATTATAAGCAAAGAAAATTATTGTTATCATGCTATAAAATGTCTGCTTTTGGTATACGAAATATATGAAGTTTGAAACTTTGGATAAATTGTTGCTCTGTTTTTATTCCCCCAGAAGGGTTGTCTGTAGTGGAATTCATAGAGCCTGGAGTGGATTTATGTAATTAGCTTGGTTGCAAGCCATCCTTCCCATAGGTCAAGCCAATTAAAGGATAACTAAGGGAGACATGGCTCCAAACAGTGGCATATGCCACAGTGGCACTAACATTCACTAGAGGGGGAAAACAGTCACAGGGATTTTAACTTTGAAATGAAAAGAAATTGGGTATTGGACACTTTGAACTCAAATTCACTGTTATATTTGCCATATTATGATCTAGATCTTCCTCACTTCCTGCATTTGTTGTTGATGCTCATTAAGGATCCAACTTGATGTCATCACATAGGCCCAGGTTCCCAAGTAAGTCCACTTCCTACCTCAGGCAGAACATTCAATCAGGATAGTCTGAAGATTAGGCAAAAAATTTAAATTGTAAAACTATGTAAAAGTATATAAAAAGGCACTTGGAATGGATAATGTTAGACTGTATTTAATAGTCATAATAAATAAAAGTGACTATCTTCACAAATTTTCTTTACATGTTTAGGGAAAAAAGGGGAGTTCTATCAGTACGAAAAATAAATGGAGGTATGGTGTTACTCATAAGCAAACTCTTAGATTGTGTCAATTAATGATTTTTGAATTAGTGCCCAAAGTATAAATTGATAGACTAAAAAATATATAGATGTTTGTTACTTAATTAAAAATCCATCAGGTACTACCTCAGGATTAATTTTGGACTGCAAAGCAATTTGCGATCCACTCTGATGGGATTTCAGTTCATTCTGCAGTGTGTTCCCTTGGCTCTGTTCCTCTGCCCACTTTAAGAACTAAATTGTAAAACTTAAGCCTAAAAACATAGAAAATTATGCAATTAAAATTCTTTTAAAAAGATTTTACATTTCAAAAATTGCTGATTTGAAAAACTATGGATAGAATTCCGCAGGCTTCTTTTACTTCTACCTCTGCTACTAACTTGCTGCATGACTTTAAACAAATCTGATTTTAACCTATCTGTGCCTCAGTTTCCTCATTTGCTAAGAGATGGGATCTGAGATGGGATCTGGGGGTGGGTAAACTAGATGATCTTTGAGGTTCCTTTCTACTTTGAAAATTTTCTGAGTCGAATGCATTTATTTTTATTAATCAGATGTTACTCTGCAAAACAAAATAGTCAAAGTTGAAATTAGGTGAAACTAAGTACAAATTACTAGAAAGGACAAATGAATTTCTTAAACCACAAGACTGCTGTGTGTCTTGACATGTGGTATGTTACCTCTCCCTCAAATTTCTTCCTTGGGAGGTAGGTGGGAAATCTCCCAATCCTTTCATCCTGATTGCTTCTTTCTCTAAATGCTTTTATTTTCTCATTTGCCATTACCTGAATTATTTGCATCATGTGGGGGTTGCTCTTTAGGAACCTAGGTTCAAAAGGCTATTCTGTATGGAATCACATTTGATTTCACCATAGACATTTATTAATCCCTAGTAATATCAGTTTACACACACACACATGCAAGTGCTTCATTTAAGTACTACTCTTCTATGCTGACAGGCTGAGTCTCATTGAGGAATATAGCTTTTTGCTGTGAAAGATGTCTAAAAGTGACTAATTTTTATTTTCCAAATATGCCATTGAATTTACAAATTCATTGTTGAATTTACAAATTCTTGAAGTAACATACACCCTTTTACTCTTCTAATTTATTTACATCTTGCAGATTTTCATTATAGAGATAGGTCATGCACTGGGCCTTTTATTTCCTTCTAAAAGTCTATATACAAACATTCTTCTTGAGTTTGCATCTGACTATGCACAAAAAGTTTTAGCTTGTCTGTAAAGACTGAATGGCACCCTTACAGTTATTTATTTTCTTTCAGATGCCACCAGCTAAACTAGGACTGGTAACAGATATATTGTAGCAGAATTATCATTTAATTTTTTTTAATAAAGGTGGGTGTATAAGGCTTCTGTCACGTCTCTATATTTACAGTGAAAAGTCAATTCTAAGCAGTTTGTGTTGAAAGTGACAGCATTTCTTTCAAGCTCCACATCAGCTGCTGCTAGCTGGAGTCGGAATTATCATCCTTCACTGGGCTGTCTTGCTTTATGATATCAATTAGCAAACAATCTGTTTTGTTGGCACATGATACAACTAGGATGCAAAACAGAGTGACTGTGAAGCAAAACATTTTCCAGGGAGAAGGCTGTTCTGCTCAAGCATGGGAAGGGAGAAATGATACTGTTCTTCTGTGTCAGGCTTTCTTTAATTTGCCACCAACATCAGTTTCTGACACTAATAAAATGTAATAATAGTTCTAGGTTGACTCTTCTTATTTTTCCTGATGACATTAATGTTTGGTTTTTAAAGAATTTACAGCTGTTAATTCTCTTTTTAGTTTTCAGTTCAAGAATTTATATCCAAACCCCTACTTAAACTGTAGGAAAAAAAAAAAAAAATACACATAAAACAGGAGAGAAGGTACACTAGAGGGCACTGGTAAGCTATATTTTTATTTATTTATTTATTTTCATTAACCATTATAATTTGCATGTCTTTGGGGATGCTTTTGATGCTCGGTCTGATCTGTTTGAAACTACTCATTTTTCTTTGTTGCTCTTTTTTTTTTTTTTTTTTAAGACCAATAAACTCATTTAGTAGTTTCATTGACCAGGAAAGTTCTAGACCTTTAGGTTCATTATTTTGATAAGCTTTATCCCATATGGATTGTCTGGATGGCCTTTATACCTTTATTGAAACTCTGCAATCTTGTCCTATGACATTTCTGATGTTTTTTGAAAGAGCATCTCCACAGCTGCAAGTAATTGCTACGTAAGCCCAATTGTGTGAGCTTTGAGATATACACAAATCACTCCTGGGTATTTCTTTTAAGCCACATTTAAACCCCAGTCTCCAGAGGTGAAAGGCGAGAAATTTAAGTAATCTGCCACCTGGCTCATTCTAATGTGATTGGTGGAGAAGACAAATTCATCTTCTGAAGAATATACAAGAACAATTTTTCTTGAAAGGTCAAATGAAATTTATGCTTTATTCTTAAAACTTTGGCATTTCAATTAACTTTTAAAAGTCACAAACAATATAGTGAGCTGTAAAATGTGCTTGAATAGAAAATGTATTTATTAAAATAAACCAAATTTAATGACTTCTTTAGAATATGTTATTCTTGCCTCTTTATTGAACAATATTTTTTTAAAAATGTCTAGGTTCTATGATAGTAGGAATATTTTTTAATCTTTTGTGTCACTGGGATACTTTTATACTTTTAGTTTCCTTCTCTTTTGATATACTGTTTTTTGAAATCATGAGTAAAAAGATGAAACTTATTTATAAGTACATGTGATATAAAGAATGTAAGATATTCATTGTGACAGTAATTACAATGTTAATAGAAATGATTACAGCAATATTTATTCAGTAGGATACAATTAAAACCTTGATCATAGTCCAAATCCAATTTGTTGAAATCTAATATTTTATAGTAAAATATTTTTTAGGCTTTCTGCTTTCGAAGACTCGGTCTCATTTCTAAATTACAAAAATACTAAGATTCTTCATGTAACATGTTTTATTCTAAAATACATGTACTGTCTTTCTCAAAACATAGCACAGACTGGGAACCACCACAAAATAGGACTAAAGAAATTTATCTTGATTCTTTTATCATCCTGAGATGTTATATTATAAGTAATGAATCAATCATCTTACTCTCCACCTCCTGCTCACATACATGCTATGTGTCATTACCGTGACCATCTTGTCTGTTGTTGAAATTATTTTTAATGTTTGATTGGGGGCTTTTTTCCAGTTTAAGGATGAGAAGGGGGGAACCTATAGAACTCAGGACTCAGCCTGCTGGCATTGTTTTTTTCCCTCACTATGCTAGTTGTTATTTTCCAGTCTGTTGTCTTTTTGGCCATCAGGTTAAAAAGTCATTAAAAATATAGACTCCTCATGTATTCGATCAGATGGGATAAAAGTGAATAATTTCATCAAAGTCATGCTGGCAGGCAAGTGAAAAAGCCAGTCCAAGACTGGAAACTTAAATCTGTTGTGGCTTTAAGTCTAAGACTCTTTCTGCTTGCTGTATAAGTCAAAAGTCAAAAATCTCCCCCCAGATGTATAGCTACAGATGTTTATTAATTTCCTGTCTGTAGCTTTGGGCAATTATTATAATGATTTAAGATTATTGAAGGAAGTCAGTTTATATTCAATAAAGAGGTAACTAAAATTACTTTCAAATAAGACTATATAAAGTAGCTTTTAACTTCTTCTTAGTAAGAAAGTACACCTATTTAGACAAGCATATTCTAGGGAAATATTTCCATTTTTTCCCCAAACTTTTTGAAAATTAGCAACAAAACAGAAAGAGTTGAGTGTTACAGTGGCAAATACAAATAAAACACTCTTGATTGCTTGGAAGTACTTGATGTCCTGAGATGTTTTGCTGTCCTAGTAGGAAGGATTTCATTTGAAACTTTGCATGGGGTCATATGCTTTGCTTTAAAATTGATTTTACACTTAAAAGTAGACAAGCATGACTTTAATCTGTTTTTTTATAAAGTCATAAATTGTTTAGTATTTTGAGTATGCTGTCATGATCAGTTCTGTTTACGTGAAAAAGACTCATAATTAATATTAAATGCATGCATTTATTTAAGTCATTTTGATCATTTGTTTTCCTTACTACAACCATACTTCATGCTGTCTTCAATTTTTGGGTAAAGTATAATTTATAGAAAGACTTTATCATTATTACAGTATAGTAAATCCAATTAGAAATACTGCAGAAATGGTTGTAGTTTTCATGTGACTATATTAATGATATTTTAGGGGTCACCATTGATACTGACATAGCAAGCACACGTTTGAGAGTTAAAATCCTATTTAAAAGGCTATATTAACTCAACCATTGGGAGGCCTTGGTTTATCATATCTTTAAATTATAAACTAAAACAAATTTCCAAAGGATACAAGCTGAGTATTTTTATTTCTTTAGGAAACATCCTGTTTCCAATAACACATTGCTCAATTTTTGCAGAAAACATGATTCTGCAAAAGTACATGTAGTCTGTAGACTTTCTATAGATATTAGTATATAGAAAAAAAAAATTTGTTGCAACATAAACAGTCTATCCAATGTGGAGATTATATGCATCATCCATTTAACTTGGTTCCAGTTCTACAGACTGGTCTAAAGCCACTGTATGATGATGTGAGAATATGTTGCTGTGATTGGTGACAGGTGTGAGAAGTTGCATTCACATTACCTCTTAAATTCTCCAAGAGCATATGGACATGACATTGTGCTTCCAATTCAATAGGTTCAATATTGAGAAAATTTTTATATTAGATATGGTTTCTAGACATTGCAACTGAGGGCTCTATAGGAAAAAATTTTCCCATAGTCCCAAGATGGGAAGAAGGAAAGGAGAAAGGAAGAATAGAACCTTTAATGAGTACCCCTCTGATAGTCATTATGATATCTATTTTTACATGTTAGCTTATTTCCTACTCAAAGTATTTGAAAAGAGACAATACAGACATAGCAATCCACCAAAGGAAGAGATATACGTGCTTGCATGTGAGCTATTCAAATAGAGTATGCTGTGTGAGGCTGACTAGATTAATCGTTCATCAGGGAAGAGACATAGCAAATGTAGAGTTAAGAGTCTTTTTATTTAAGGCATGATAATGTTTGTATGTGTGTTCCCACATGAGGTTGCACATGACTGTGTTGGGGGGGGCAAGTGGGAAGTCAGGATTGGAGATGAAATGATTTGATCATGAAATTCTAAACTAATTTAGCAAATTTATGAATAGCTGGTTTTATTCATCTGTCTAGTCATTTAAGCTTTAGGAAAAAGTCTGTGATCTTGTGTTGGAAGGCCTTGAGACCATCCTCAGGTTTGATAATTTGCTGGAGTGGCTTACAAAATTCAGATAAGCTACTATATTCATGGTTATGGTTTACTGCAAAGGAAATAGATTAAAATCCACAAGGAAAAGGGTGAAAAGGGCAGAGTTCAAGGGAGACCAGGTGCAAGCTTTCAGTTGTCATTTCCCAGTAGAGACACATGGACAGTGCTTATTTCCCTTAGCAATAATGTGTTGCCGCCGATCAGGGAAGCTCAGCCAAGCCTTGATACTCTTGTTTTTTTTTCTGGAGGTCAATCACATGAATATGGAATGCCTACATGACTGATTTTAGCTGCTCAGTCTCCAGTATCCCCTCCCAAAGGTCAAACTGATGGCCCAAGTGAGCAAAAACAAGTATTTATCATGAATCACATTATTAGCAGTAAACTACTTGGCCTGTGATCCAAGGCCCAAGGTATGCAAAGACAGTCTCATCAGGCAGGTTATTTGAAAGGCTTAGAGTAGAGGTTATCCCCGGAGAGTAGTTCAAGAAAACTTTTGGGGCAGCCCAGCCCTGTTGAGTTAATCCTTTACTGTACAAGTTAGAGGCTACAAATGTTTCCTGATTTTTGTCGCCTACTGCAGGAAAGTCAATGTAGTACATTATTTATATATTATATGTTGACAACCTGCATTTCTTTTTTTAAAATTTTGAGATCATAGTCCTTGGTCTTTTTTTTTTTTTAAGGAAAGGGCATGTAAGAAAAAGGTCTGCTACAAAATGGAGATCAAAACTTAGCTTGTCAGGCAAATAGTGAATATGGGTATGATTTAGGGTGCAAGTCACCACTCAGAGGTTACCTAGAGGAGAAGACCATATGACTATAGCCCAAAAATTAAGCAGAAACTTTGGAACTAACATGTGTTGAGTGCAAGCATAACTCAGGCTTAGGGAAGTTCTGATTAGCCGACAACTGGAGCAGGGAGCTGGACATACATGGGATAAGGCATGCTTGGTAGATAAGGTAAAGCCTGATGAATCATTAAAATGAGAGGGAGAATAGGTCATTGATTTCCTAATGCTACTGTAACAAAAGGTTACAAATATAGTGGCTTAAGACAACATAAATATATTATCTTATGGTTCTAGAGGTCAGAAGTAAAAAATGATTCTTATGGGTCTCGAATGAAGGTGTAGGCTAACATACTTCTTCTGGAGGCTCCAGGAAAGAATTTTTTTCCTTCCCTTTAAAACACCTTCCAGAGCCTGTGTTCCTTCTTTCATGGCTACTTCTTCCATCTTTAGAGAGAGACAATATAACCTCTTCTTCAGTCATCATATCTTTCTGAATCTGTTCCTCATGCGTTCCTCTATCCCTTCTTAGAGTCCTTATGATTACACTGAGCCCACCTAAATAACCCAGGATAACTGCCTTCTCCCCCAACTTTCTCCATCTCAAGATTTTTAACATAATTACATCTGAGAGGTCTTTTTGTCATGTCAGAAAACATATTCATAGGTTCCAGGGATTAGGACTTGGGCATTCTTGGTTATTCTGTCTTCCATAACAGGAGACAGGGTACCACTAGAAGATCTGGGGTTGAAGGAAGCTTACAGCAAATGCTGCATTTCAATGTTGGGTGGACTTGTCAGGTTCTAAGAGAAGGTGGCTGCAATCTCATTCACTAGGAGATTGCCATCCATCGGTGGATAGAATATTACCCTCACAGGCTCAGTAACATTTAACAAGAGTTTGCCCTTAGTTATTTGAGGCAAGAAAAATCAGTGGTCAGTAATTCCAGAGATATTCCTTATACTAAGGACTAGCTCAAGCTAACAAGTATGAAAAAAGATTGATTTGATAAATGACATTTATTTTATATTTATGATATGTCAGATTTACCAAACCAAATACTTCCATTACCTCATGCAGTCCTCACTGCAGCATTTAAAAAATAGCTCTGGGGGCTAGTCAATGAAGGGAATGAATTTGAGTCTTCATTAACCTGCCCAGGTAGTTTTAGGAAGCAACCTGGCAGAGACAGGATGCAAATCTGAATTATTTCAAGGCCTTGGCTTTTTCCACTGCAGAATGCCAACATGTTGAATTTACCATGTTGGATACCCCTTTCCATGGATCAAATGTTTATATCCATAATTCAGGGTATCTCCTTTCTCAATTGCCAGAACAAACATAAGGTTAATAATTAGGATGATTTTGTTAAGAATAGAATCAGATCATTGGCAGAACACAGTGGAGTCCTATCAAAACCTAATATGAAGGCTGCTGAAACATCTCCTTCCTACTACAGAAAACGTCCTTTTAGTGTTAGAAATCCTTGGTCCTGTTTAGAAGTATTTAACAGTATCCGGTGCAATGATAAACTAGTGTGATAAACATAGCTACCTCATGCCCTTCTTTAATACTATTTGAACTTTTGAAATGAATGAAATAAAACTAAAAAGAAAGCAGTGGCAGTTTTAGAAAGTTAGCCATTTGGATTTGAGATAGCCTCCCATACCTTGGATTTTCTGATGTCAGTGTGATTATTGACTCTTTGTACAAGGTTTTCCTATGTGGTGGGAATAGAAAGCATGTTGAATACCAGACTTGTGCACTTGCTTTCAGAATGGAAGTTGAGAGGAGGAAAACAAAACAAAACAAAACTCAGCTTCACAAGTGTATAAAAATGGAATAGAGACTGACTTGTGGGAAATATTTCTTCTTCCCTTTTAGCCCAGATTTTTCCAAAGAGATTTCCTTATTCAGTAACCTGATCAACCTTGGGTTTCAGATGTTTTTCTTTAACTATCTCAAGGTGAAGGTGAGAGGCCAGAAAGAAACTTTCTCCTTATAGGTCTCTGAGTGGGACTTTTAGGTATCAAATCAGGAATTTATCACATGAATCCATCCTATAGAACAAACTAGATGCAATTTTAGATATTTTCTTGAAATCGTTTCTATGAATCTTTTCTTTGAGTGCATCGCTAAGTCAAAAATTGAAGAGATATTTTTAGTACTAGTTCATTCTACTCGTAACTGTATTTTAGCTCTAACTTCTTAAAGTACAACATAATAAAAATGATGTTGCTATTGGTCCTTGAAGTTTTGGATTCATTGTATTCAAAGTTTTAACTGTATCCGCCAAATACACCAGGCTCTTCTGGAATTTATCTTTTTAAATGTCTGAAGCAGTTGTTTTTTTTTCCCTGGTGTTCCAAAAATAGGGCAATAGCATTTCTCTGCTTGTAAATCTGTGGATACATATTTCTGTCAAGGAGCAAACTGCAGTGTGCAATAGAAGGATTTTGTAATCAACATTAAAAGCAATGAAAGTTACTTGATTTTGACTTGTTTTTTATGTAATTGACCATCTAGTGGTTGAAATTGAAGTATTATGTCCGATCAGCTTGCAGGGACTTAGAAGCCATTGCGTAAGCAGTGAATGATGCAGAGTGTCCCAATAAAAGTGTAAATTTTCTTTGTTTAATCAATTTTAAGAATTTTGAATCCAGAGTTTTGACAATGTAATTAGTGTTTACCCTAATACAGGTATGTGTATGTGTATGTGTATATGTGTATATGACACAGCCTCAAGTAATCGTCAGCATCAGTAATTGTCAATCAATGGCATTTCTCATATATAAGATGATACACATTATCGAATATAATTCTTTCATCAGCAGTGTATTTAAATCAATGGGAAAGGATGTGATAGATATGTTAGTTACTTTTTGGTGATGGTTTCATGGTTGTATGCATATAACCAAATCCATCAAAGTATAGGCATTAAGTATAGGCTGTTTTCTTTTCTCTTTTGTATATCAATTATATCTCAACCAAGCTGTGAAAAAAACAAAACAATCAGACACAAAAAAACTAATACTAAAAAAGGGCAATAATGTAATTTTTCTTTTTTTGCAAGACCATGGTATTTTTCTTGTTTATGTTAATTGATTAATCCAGTACTTAATTAAGAGAAAGATATATATTCTGATGGTTTTATGAGATTTTTCAGTTGTATAAAATTTGTTTTGGTGGTGTTTGGTAATAAAAAGCAGTATATCATGAAATTTTAATAGCATTTAGGGTTCTCAATAATAAGTTCCAGTAACTTTAACCTGTGTGTGCTATACAGTATTGTGTTGTATAAAACAAAAAACTATTTAAAAATGAAAATAAAAGGTTTGCATGAATTTTAACTCAAATGCTCAGGTTGTAGAGATTTCATTATGATGATATTGCTCAGTCTTTTTTTTTTTTAAGATTTTATTTATTTATATGACAGAGATCACAAGCAGGCAGAGAGTCAGGCAGAGAGAGAGAGAGAGGGAAGCAGGCTCCCTGCTGAGCAGAGAGCCTAATGCGGGGCTCAATCCCAGGATCCTGGGACCATGACCTGAGCCGAAGGCAGAGGCTTTAACCCACTGAGCCACCCAGGCGCCCCTGCTCAGTCTTTTTAAACAAACCCAGATGATTGGATTTGTTCAAGGAGAGTGCTAACTGACCATCAGTTTCATTTCTTCTATTTGGGAATTTAGCTATATTAAATTTCCCAGTTTCCTTTGTGGGTTTACTGTCTTGAGGCTAACTTCCATCCAGCTCACAGTGTGGCTCACTTTGAGGCTTGACCTATATGAATCTCTCACATTAGATCCTTTGTAATCTTTTCTTGCTGCCTAGAATGAAGAGAGCTTCATGGTAAACTTGAGGGCCAGGTGTTGCCATAAAATGGAAGCACCTCTTTCCTAAATCACTTTTGGAAAAGAAAGCTACCTAGAAAACAACCAAGAGCACTCTAAATCTACTGCTAGGTTATTGAGGGAAGAAGGGGAAGAGTTGTGTTAAGCCACTAAAACTTCAGAGTTTATCTGCTATAGAAGCTAGCATTATCTTAACCACTCCAGATACTATCCTTTGTAGTTATTTCACTCCATACCTGAAAGAGAAGTCAAATTGATTGGTTGCTTTTTCATTTGCCCCATAGCAAAAACAAAATTTTTATTTTGAACAAAAGAAACCAGAAATAATGGGGAGGATGCCTGATTATTCCTGCAGAAAAATACAGATATCTGTCAGTTGGTGGTAATGTTTTCTTCCATTCAGTCATTCTTCTGTTCCAGGTGAAATTTGTATTAATTTCCCATAAACATTGATGTCACTGGCCTTGTAACTATCTCTGTTTAATGGTTGTTAAATAGCAAATTTAAATAATCTTACTTTGTCAGTCTTCTGATTCGTAGCATCCTTGCAATGTCAGGATGAACTCTCAGGATGGATTAAAGAAGAAATGTTAAAATAAATGGTAGGACTCAGGATCTCTTTGGTTCAGTTTAGTAATGGCAATAGCACGAGTTTTTTTGTTTTATTAAGTACATTCCTGTCTTAAAATTAGTTTTATGTTAGGCCGTAATATATGTACAATGTAAATTGTATCATGTACATGAAAATATCTCATAAAGACTACGCATGAGGCTCCTGGGTGGCCCAGTTGGTTAATCATCATAATCCTGCTTTTGGCTCAGGTCATGATTTCAGGGTCTTGAGGTTGAGCCCTGAATTGAGCTCGGGGCTTGGTGTGGAGTCTGCTTGTGTTTCTTTTAACCTCTTCGCTGTTCTCTCTCTAAGATAAATAAATCTTTTAAAAGTAAAATAAAACAAAGACTGTGCACTGTAATCTAATAATTATAGACTTTACCTATTTATTTTATCCTGTGAATCTCTAACCAGTGATGAAGAAATAAGCAAAACAAAAAAACCCTTCTGAGATGATTGGAAAGCTCCACGTGAGAGGTAGTGTCCTCATGTGATAGCTGAGGAATGATTCTTAACATCTATTCCTTCTAACTCTGCACACTTCTGGTATTGGTCTCAAATATTCAGGTATTACCAAGCAAAATCTAGAATTTTGAGGTAAGCAGAGTAGCATAATTTATGTTCACAGATGTGGTTACATACAAAGTACAAGCTGACCATGCATGATGAAGTGAATTTTGATATGTGCAGCAAGATATAGTAAGTCCAGACTTAGGCATAAGAAATAAATCCTGTCAGAACACAACTGACCCTGATGTCTTGTGTCTACCATGGCACCAAAGAATTTCCTCTTTCTGATGAATACATAATACGATGGTGTCCAGATTATGTCAGCACTAATTATTACAAATGAGGGCAGGGTCCTGAAAATTTGTCTGGGGCTATCAAAAGAAAGTAAAATCAGAATTTTGTTCTTCTATGTTCTGATGTTCTGATAGGCATCTCAGGAATCATTATATAATGTCCCTAATTCTACTTTTTGATGATAACACTGTAAACAAATGTATTTAAAACCGTGTAGGCTATTGCTTCCCAAATAGGTCTGCAGTTTAGAATCACCTGGGGATCTTTTAACACTTCTAAAATACAGGTTATAGCCTCAGAAAATTAAATCACAATCTCTGGGGCTGTGATCAGGTGAATCTATTCTGCAGACAGGTTTGGGAACCACCCACAATCATTTTAGAATTTAATAATAGGTTTCCATGCCAACTTCTCAATAGAGGTTCTATATTAGAGGATATTCACTAAATAGCACTATTTTAATTCAAAGGTAATAGAAGTTATACATATTTAATGCAGCAAACATAGTAGACATAAAAACCATCAAAATTAAGTTAACTAGGGGCGCCTGGGTGGCTCAGTCCTTAAGCATCTGCCTTCGGCTCAGGTCATGATTCTAGGATCCAGGGATCGAGCCCCACATCAGGCTCCCTGCTCGGTGGGAAGTCTGCTTCTCCCTCTCCCACTCCCCCTGCTTGTGTTCCCTCTCTTGCTGTCTCTCTCTCTCTCTGTCAAATAAATAAATAAAATATTAAAAAATATTAAGTTAACTATAGTCTTGTCAACCAAAGATAATCACTAAATAGATTAATTTTCTTCTAGATATTTCCAGTCAATCTAAATACTAATAAGGATGACTGTATATATATGTGTGTGGCTATAACAAAGACTGTCATGTTGTTTATTCTTTTTCTCTAACAATATATAGAATTAGAAAAATGTAGTTTTAAACATTGCTTTTTGTATAGCCTTATTCTATAGTCCTTTTCAAAAGCTTTTCTGGACAATGATACCATTTCCTTTTTTATAATTACTTTTATCTCACTCTTAAATACTTTGTCTTGGGCTAAAGAAGGGTGACACCATTTCAGGTGAATTTTTGCATGTTTGCTTGCACAAGTGAAAAATGGGTATTTTCATCTCAGATCAAATTAGAAATTTCGCAAGAAAGTGTTCCTAAACTTAGCTGCATTGGAATCACCTGTTGAGATAGTTAAACTCTGTATGTATGGCCCCACCTCATGGCTCTGACTGGCAAGGTTCAATAGGGTGGGGGTTGGGGGGGTCCTGGTTATTTGCATTTCTAACCCTGCCAGGTAATGTTTGTGCTGCTAGTGAGGGAGCCACACTTTTAGAACCATTTTAGGAAAAAAACATTCTTTTTCTTATTCCTGGGTTTTTCTCTGTCTCAACAACCCATTACATACAAGTAGTTTACATTTGATGCTGGCTTTATAAATATCCATCTTTGATTAGAAATTTCCAAATACTTCCTGGAATTATTCAACTTCACCAAAATTGACTTAGCTCAAGAGCTTGACTTTTTTTTTTTTTTTTTAAAGATTTTATTTATTTAGTTGAGGGAGAGAGAGACCATGTGTGTGAGTGGGGGTTTAGGAGAGTGTTGTGGGAAGGCTGACCTGGGGCTCCAGGCTGACCCCTCAGCCCTATCCCAAGACCCTGAGATCATAACTTGAGCCCAAGGCAGACACTTAACTGACTTAGCCACCCAGATGTCCAAGAGCTTGACTTCTTAATAATAATTCAAATTGCTCATATTTTATTTTTAAAAAATTGATAAACTAAAGCCTCCTTGCATGTCCAGTGGACATGTTGGGGTAACTCAACTTTCTTCATCTTGACAGAAGAAAAAATGATATTGCTGCCATCCAAATTCTGAGGGATGCATTTACCATAACTTTGAGATCTCAAGAAAAAAAAGCAGCTCTTGTAACAGGTATGGCAAAATATTTGTTATCAGTGTTTTTGTGTACCTAGCTGGAAAGAGCAAATTCCTACAAATTTGCAGATTTAAGATGTGTTGTGTTTACAACTGATGCATTTTTTTAAAATCTTTTTCTTTTCAAGTGTTAATTCTTCCAGTAGAGATAATCTGTTCTCTTTCATGTCTTTTCCTTGGGCAATACATTTCAAAGATTAATATAATATGATAACATGCCTGTGTGTCTTGCCTAATTCAAAATGCTAAGGGTATTATTTCTGGTTTAGGGAGTTTGAAGAAATTTATATCTAGGAGGTTTGGAATGCTCAGTTATCAGAGAAGTATTGCTGCATGTCTGGACCTGGCAGTTTGCCCACATTCCTAGCAGGTCATTAATAAAGGCTACAATTGCTCCTACATTTAGATTTTCTTCTACACTGACTCAGCAGTTGCAGTTGTCATCTTACACTGTCATGGGTTATTAAGGAGCTTCAGCTGGCATACTTTTAAAAGATGCTCTGTTCCTTTAGGTTAGAGCTGTTTTTCTACCCTAACTCACCTTTCAAACTGGACTTTTTTTTTTTTTTTCTTTTGAGAGATATCTGGGGGAAAATGTTTAACAAACAGCCCAGAATAGGGTAACTAATGGTTTCAGCTTCAGTTCCTTTGTGCCTTAAAAATCAAGTGTTTATTTAGAAAATGCTTTCAGCAAGAGTACAGTTTGGGATTTATTTGATGTCACAGATTAAATTATTGCTTGCTTATTTCCTTTACTTGAAATGCATAATTAATATTTCACAGCAAGTTTAGATTAGTCGTTACATTTTCTTCTTTACTTAATTTTCAAAGTCACTTAAAGCCATCTGAGCCCTAGTATTTTTACATCACAAACCATAAATCAAGTTAAATGTTGGAGTCAGGGAGCTCTAATGCTACATTTAAATCTGAAGCACTGGTAAAACTACAGTTTATCTAGCTATGTTACAGGCTGTCACCCAACAATAAATAACCTCAAAAGTTTCACAGCTTTTTTTTGTTAAACAGCCACAATTCAAGAATTGGAAAGTACTGCAACAAATTAATGATAGAAGTATGAAGAATAGTGAGGAAACTCTACTCTTGCTACTTCCATTATAAAATGTGGTTTGAGATTTTATAGTAAAATTTTAAGACCATAAATTCTCCAGAAATGATCTTATAACCATTACCTTGATGACATATTCATTTTTAAGAGGTTTTTGTTTTGTTTTGTTTTTTAACAATATCTTTTTTTAATTTAAGCTTTTTTTATTTAAACATATAATGTAACCCCACCACCCTCTCCCAACCCCTCTCCCCCCCACCCCCCTCAGTTTGTTTTATGACATTAAGAGTCTCTTTTGGTTTGTCTCCCTCCCGATCCCATCTTGTTTCCTTTTTTCTTTTCCTACCACCTTAACCCCCACCCCCGTTGCATCTCCACTTCCTCATATCAGGGAGATCATGTGATAGTTGTCTTTCTCCAGTTGACTTATTTCGCTAAGCATAATATGCTCTAGTTCCATCCATGTCGTCGCAAATGGTAAGATTTCATTTCTTTTGATGGCTGCATAGTATTCCATTGTATATATATATACCACCTCTTCTTTATCCATTCATCTGTTGATGGACATCTAGGTTCTTTCCATAACTTGGCTATTGTGGACATTGCTGCTATAAACATTTGGATACACGTGCCCCTTCGGATCACTACGTTTGTAACTTTAGGGTAAATACCCAGTAGTGCAATTGCTGGGTCATAAGGTAGCTCTGTTTTCAATTTTTTGAGGAATCTCCATGCTGTTTTCCAGAGTGGTTGCACCAGCTTGCATTCCCACCAACAGTGTAGGAGGGTTCCCCTTTCTCCACATCCTCGCCAGCATCTGTCATTTCCTGACTTGTTCATTCTAGCCATTCTGACTGGTGTGAGGTGGTATCTCATTGTGGTTTTGATTTGTATTTCCCTGATGCCAGGTGATGTGGAGCACTTTTTCATGTGTCTTTTGGCCATCTGGATGTCTTCTTTGCAGAAATGTCTGTTCATGTCCTCTGCCCATTTCTTGATTGGATTATTTGTTCTTTGGGTGTTGAGTTTGCTAAGCTCTTTGTAGATTTTGGATACTAGCCCTTTATCTGATATGTCGTTTGCAAATATCTTCTCCCACTCTGTCAGTTGTCTTTTGGTTTTGTTGACTGTTTCCTTTGCTGTGCAAAAGCTTTTGATCTTGATGAAGTCCCAATAGTTCATTTTTTCCCTTGCTTCCCTTGCCTTTGGCATTGTTCCTAGGAAGAAGTTGCTGCGGCTCAGGTCGAAGAGGTTGCTGCCTGTGTTCTCCTCAAGGATTTTGATGGATTCCTTTCTCACGTTGAGGTCCTTCATCCATTTTGAGTCTATTTTCGTGTGTGGTGTAAGGAAATGGTCCAATTTCATTTTTCTGCATGTGGCTGTCCAATTTTCCCAACACCATTTGTTGAAGAGGCTGTCTTTTTTCCATTGGACATTCTTTCCTGCTTTGTCGAAGATCAGTTGACCATAGAGTTGAGGGTCTATTTCTGGGCTCTCTATTCTGTTCCATTGATCTATGTGTCTGTTTTTGTGCCAGTACCATACTGTCTTGATGATGACAGCTTTGTAGTAGAGCTTGAAGTCTGGAATTGTGATGCCACCAACTTTGGCTTTCTTTTTCAATATTCCTTTGGCTATTCGAGGTCTTTTCTGGTTCCATATAAATTTTAGGATGATTTGTCCATTTCTTTGAAAAAATTGGACGGGATTGAAGACACAAAGAAATGGAAAAATGTTCCATGCTCATGGATTGGAAGAATAAATATTGTGAAAATGTCTATGCTACCTAAAGCTATCTACACACTTAATGCAATGCCTAACAGTATCTTTTTGTGGGGAGGGAAAGTCCTAATTCTTCTGACATTGGAGAAATCTCATGATCTAAAAACCATAATATAAAATGTCTTCTTACAACTGATTGATGTGGGGTTAAATATACAACTAACATTGAAACAGAGTCCTTTTACAGGATACCTTGAACCATTAGAATAAGAAATGAGCAATTAATAATAATTAATTAAATACATTTTAAGGAAGTTCTGTTTTTTCTTTCTTTCTCCTTTTTTTTTTTTTTACTTAAAAGTAGCAAAGCAAAACAAAAACAAACAAAGCAACATAAAAAAAAATAAAGTTAATATTCAGACCATAATTGAGAAAGTATGCAGGGTTTGCTTTCTCAGAGGGTGGCCAGAAGGACCAGAAGCATATGCTAGTTCTCACACAGATGCATTGATCCTTGTCTCATCCACTTAATTGCTGTGTTACAATAGTCAGCTTATTTGCCTTCCCTAAGCCACAGTTTCCTCCACTTTGAACCACAATAACAATGAGGTTAATAAGATCTAATTCTTATTATCTCAAAGTAATATATGAAAGTAATAATAGTAACTCTGTTGGGATTAAGTGATTTGATGTATGTACAGCACCTTCCCTGGCTGTGGATCCATGCAGGATTTGTATGTGTTTGGTATGTGCCATTAAGTATATGTTCAGGAAAGTTACCTTACTCGTGTAAGTGATATCCCGCAGACTTAGAACATGCATGATATGCTCCATAACACTTAATAGGGGTGTTTGTGGGTGTATGTGTATATGTGTTTCATGCCAAGGTGTGTGTGATAGAAGCATTTCTAAGATGTGTTGAGCCAGTGAGTGTCCCAAATTATTGCTCAGAAACAACTAAGGGAAAATTCAGAAAAGATTCCTAGATATAGTTGGTTGCCAGATTAAGCAAATGAAAATACAGGACAACCAGTTACTTTTTTTTTCAGATAGACAGCAAATTTTTTTAAGTGTATATCCCAAAAATATATGATACACTAAAATTTTTTTTTGTTATTTATCTGAAATTAAAATTAAGCTGCATATCCTCTATTTTTATCTGACAGCCCTAACACAAAGAAAAAGAAGGTAAGGGGCACCTGAGTGATCAGTGGGTTAAGCCTCTGCCTTTGGCTCAGGTCATGATCTCAGGGTCTTGGGATCAAGCCCCACATTGGGCTCTCTACTCAGCAGGGAGCCTGCTTTCTCCTCTCTCTCTCTGCCTGCCTCTCTGCCTGCTTGTGATCTCTGCCTGTCAAATAAATAAATAAATCTTAAAAAAAAAAAGGTAAAACTCTCAGTCATTAAAAGCAAAGTTATGTGTATTCAAATAATAATTATAATAGTAATGCCACACTTAGCATAACTTTTATACCTTTCCCCAGTTCTTTGTGGTATAGCTACAGTTGTTTCTTCTCAGTTTCTGGAAAAATGCCAGATTTTTTTCTTATGATAGGATATTTATGATTTCAGCTGTCTAGAAGGAACTACCCCCTCATCTCTAAACATATCATCCTTAGACTCTTAACAAGGCATCCCAGGCTCCTGGAAACTTTCCTTGACCCAGAACCCCATTTCCTACTCCCCACCCTAGGTTTGTTATTATACTGTCTCAAACAATGATATTTATTTCTTTCAGAGCACTTACCATATCTTGGGACTATAAATTAATGCAATTACATAATCAGTATCCATCTCCTCTCCTACATTGTAAACTCTTGACAACTCTTTTTTTCTCTAATTTGTTACTATAGCATATAGCATACAGGATCATTTTTAAAAAAAAATTATCTTTGAGAGTTTTTTTGAGATTTTTAAAAAATTTATTTATTGAGAGAGGGAGTGCTCCCACAAGTGAGCATGAGCAAGGGGAGAGGAGGGGGCGGGGAGAGAAAGGGAGAAGCAGATTCCTTGACAAGCATGGAGCCCTATGAGGGTCTCAATCCCAGGACCCTGGGATCATGACCTGAGCCAAAGGCAGATGCTTAAATGACTGAGCCACTGAGGTACCCCCAGGGTCATGGTTTTAATATCAAACTGTTTGTACACTATTCTTCAAATGAAGGATGCTCAGTTTTGTGATTAAAAGCATAGTCCTGGTTATTTGGCGTTTCTAGGACCTAATTAACTCCCTTCCCACCCCAGGTCATCATACTCTAATTTAGTATCCTCAGGACAAGTGTTTAAATTCTTTCAACCTCTTTTTTTTTTTTTTTTTTTTTCCCCACTTTAAATTGGGGTTAACAACATTTCATAGTGCTGTTCTGAGGATTAAACAAAAGGTTCGCAAAACATTTTATGTGGTCCCTGAATCTAGCAAGTGTTCAAGAAAAAGTAGCAAGGACAATAAAACAACAAACACTGAGAGGCAAATCTGTAATGGTTACAATTTAAAAGAGATTTCATTTCTGACTTTGTTGCTTAAGGAAGGCTTTTACAGAAGGTGGAACTTCTGCTAGGTCTTAAAGTAGGTGGGGGTTCTGAGAGACAGCCCTTCTGGGAGGAGTTACATGATTATTTCAGGCCTTGCTCTAGAACTCAGAGGTAACACCCAAACTTTCAGAGTCTCTCTAACCTAACAACTCAAAATATAGTCCATTAACATTACCGGGGACCTTGTTAAAAAATGCAGAATCTTGGGTCCTGCATACTCTTAAACTAATGGATCAAAATCTGGACCTTAACATGATCCCCAGGTGACTTGTGTTTACATTAATGTTTGAGGAAGTGCTCTATGGACAGTGGTTGCCAAATGTGATTGCTGAACCAGCAACAGCAGCATATTTGGAAATATGTAAGAAATGCAAATTTCCAGATCTACTGTGTTGATCTACTTAGATGGTATAATAAAGTACCACAACTGGGTGGTTTAGGCAAAAGCATTTCATTGCTTGCATTTCTGGGGGCTAGAAAGTCCAAGATGCAGCTGCCAACAAAGTAGACATTAGCTAGAGGCCTTTTGGCTGGCGGGTGGCCACCTGCCATCCTTCAAGTGCTCACGTAACTGGTCTTTGTGCTGTGTGGGGGAACTGTCTGGTATTTCTTTTCATAAGGGCTCTTATTCCCACGTAATTCCACACAAAGCTAGGTCCCACCCTGGGATCACGTTGAAATCTAATTACTTCCCAAAGACCCCGGCTCCAAATGCTGTCAAATTGTGGGTTGGGTCTTCAGCTCCTTAATATAAATTTGACACACTCAATCTGTAATACCTACCTAATCAAAAACCCCTGAGGTAGGGCCAAGTTTGGGCCAGCAGTAATCTCCAGGCAATTCTGATGTGCTTTAATGATTAAGCCACTGCCTCAATACGGCAGTCACCTTTGTGTTTCCTTGGTGTTGATACCAGAGGTTGAAGCTTGATGACTTTAAAGTACAGCCAAGTTTAAGAACCATTAATAAAAGATATTTTCTGCCCAGATATATAAAGTATATTCCCAACAATATCATAGATTTGTCTTGGAGCAGTAGTAGAGAATTATCTAGATAGTGACAATCAGTAGTCAATCATCAAGTATTGATGAGTAGATACCATGTGTCCCATGTAAAAAATAACTGCAGTAGCCATGTCACCATGTCATCTGTTGGGAGGAGGAACCTCAAATATTTAGGGCTCTCTACATATTTAGCATTCATGTTGTATGATTAATTTCTTATGTCTGAGTGAGAAATTCTGTCATCCTTGTATTTGAAAGACTTGTTTTGACCTGTGGTATAATTGATTCCTTTCAAAAGCTATGCATTTTAGAAGCGAGTCCTGCTGAGTTTAAAGAAAAATGCATGTAGGATCACAATTGCCTGAGGCAATTTCTACCTTAGATGTAGTTTTGTCTAGTGGTTTTAAGAATATACAAACAAAAATATCAAAACTGATCCCTTACACTTTTTTAATTGAAAATAAACTTCCAGTGTAGACTTTCCTGTATGCCTCGCTTGCTCAAAGGCATTCATCTTTCTGATGTCAGCACTTAAAATCATAAAAATCACATAGATGTCTTTGATATAGGCAGAAAATAGCATCAGAAATAGTAAATGCTGAAGAGACGTTGTCTACAGTCTGTATTCATGTTTTCATATATCATTCTTTCTTTCTGAGTTCTCAGGAAAAGTGAGAAGAGATATCTATCTGCTCCCTTTTCTGATAAGAAGGCAAAGCAAAGCATGGTTAACGTTACAGAAATCTTTGTTTTGAAGATAATTCTTGTCATGAGAACCAGAGACTTTATAAGCATGTGTTTTAGGAACAACCTTATTTTCCTTCCTCTCCCATCTCTTCTCCTGACTTGGGCTCTTGGCATGTGTGATAGATAGCTGGAGTATAAAGTGTTTTGAGGAACCCTGTTTGATATAGACCAATGTCATATAACCAATATGAATCCTGCTGTGAGTGAATTATTTGTCTGAAAAGACCTCTTACTTTGTGGTTCCCATTTCATTTTGGATTTCCACTTGTGTTTATTTAAAGTTACTGCCACCTCTGTGGTTGTGAACACATCTCATGCAGTCAGCTGTAGCCCAGCTAAAAGAAATATAGTACCATCTCAGTACTTTAGTAAAGATCTGTGTTCTTACAAGTAGGACCATCCAATTTCGAGCCACAAAAATGAACACACTTGTTGTAGAAACCACAAAAAAGCTTCGCTAACATCCATTAAATTCAAACCCATTAACTGAACCCTCACTAGATACAAATACTGTATTGGGTTTTATGTAGTTTTCTGTTCTCAATAGTAGATTAAATATTAGATAAGACATTGGTCCTTGAATTGATCAAGCAATTGCTGGGATAAGTCAGAAGAGTTCATGTGAAAATCCTGGCTCTGACACAACAATGAGGTTGAGTAAGATTAATTCATCCAAGCTGATATGAAAGTGAGCCTATTGCAAGATGCAGAAGACTGGGTATGGAAAAAATGGGCAGAATGTATGGACTGAACTCTATGGCAAACAATCAGCCTCATGGGTTAAATTTTTATATGCTTCCAGAAGTATGAGTTTGTTCTTGATATCTACTGGCTGGACTGCTTTCTCCTAATTCCAAACCTCTCAGACATCTAGAGCCAACATTCAGGGTCCTGTTCTTGATATTTGTTCTGGGATGCAGTTATGCAGTTATGTTATTTGGAAACAGTTTGGTCCTTTTGGGTTATACTTACGTGATTTGTTAGGAGGATCTGGAGCAGTGCTCAGTCTAGGGCTAATTTTTTCCATCTCTGGAGGTGAGAGTCCTCCCTGAATACTGCACCATCAGACGCATGAATTAAGAATCTTGCTGGTGGGAACATGCTGTATTCCCAGCCCTGTGTGACTGCTGGACACTATTCCCTCTAATCATTTGAGATGCTGCTTTCTCTAGCTTCATGTTGATTCCATGTGAGAGGAAATATGTCGGGATCAGTACTGCGATAAATACTTCAGAGGACGCTTTAGACTTCTGGGATTCTGTTCCTGTGGAGGTCTCTTTTGTCTGTTCTGTGAACTCCTGTCACCTTTTTTCCTCCACGCTCAGCCATATCTTCTCAACTGAGAGAGTCAGTCTCCTGGCTCCACCTCATTACCTCCTCCCTGCAATGGCCTGAAAACTCACAGTAGCCAAGCTGGAGATGTCCTAGTATTCACTTCGTTTGTTCTCCATGATGGTTAATTTACTGTATTAACTTGACTGGGCCAAAAAATGCCCAGATATCTGACTAAACATTTTTTTTTTTCCTGGTGTGTCTGTGACAGTGTTTCTGGATGAAGTGAGCATGTAGAATTCTAGGTGGATTCAGCCTGATTGTCCTCCTTAATGTGAGTGGGCATGATCCAATCAATTGAGGGCCTGAATAGAACAAAAAGATAGAGAAAGGTTGAATTCAGTTTCTTCCAGTCTGACTGAGATGATACATCAACCTCCTGCCCTTATTTCATGCTCCTGGTTCTCTACTCCACCAGTTTTCCTGGGTTTTTAGCTTATAGGCATCAAATGATAGGATTTCTTGCTTCCATAATCATGTGAACCAATACCTTGTAATAAATTCATTCTTTCTGTCTCTAGATAGTTAGATTGATTGATATAGCTATAGATTTAGATATAAGTAGCTCTAAACCCTTACCTTCATCTCCTGTTGGTTCTGTTTTTCTGGAGAACCCTGACTAATATACTATCTCTCAGGGATGAATCACTGTTCTTTGTTGCCCAATAGTTAGTGTATTGAGAACTGTTTATGTGTTTCATCTGGTAATTTTTAATTTATTTAAAATTTTTCTTTTAGGTAGAATGTAACTCAGCCCTAGCTTCTTCATTTGGCCAAAAACAGAAGTCTTATACATGAACATGTAGATCATTTCCAATATTTTACTTTTACAAAAAATTCCACAGTGAGTACTCTTGTGAATACATTGCTTTATGTTAGTAGAGCATATCTTCAGTGTAACTTTTTAGATGTGGAATTGCTGGGCTAAAGGTAAATGGTTATTTAGTTTTGTTAGCTACTGCTAAAGTCTCTTCCAATAAATTGAACCAATTTGTAATCCTGTGTTTGAGAGTGCCTTTTTTCCTGCAGCTTCACAAATGAAGTATATTGTTAAACTTTTGAAAGTTTGCCAATATGGGAGGAAACATTGAATCTCAGAGTTGTTTTAGTTTGCATTTCTTTATTTTTCCCTCAAGTTGAACAACTGTTCACATGTTTAAGAGTCATTTGTAAATAATTCTTTTGTCAGGGTTTTCTACCTACTCCAGTCAGTATATATTTCCATATGGGGACTTCAAAATCAAGTTATCAACATATAGTAATAATAATCATCATATAGGGGCACCTGGGTGGCTCAGTGGGTTAAGCCCCTGCCTTCAGCTCAGGTCATGATCTCAGGGTCCTGGGATCGAGCCCCACATCGGGCTCTTTGCTCCGCAGGGAGCCTGCTTCCTCCTCTCTCTCTCTCTGCCTGCTTCTCTTCCTCCTTGTGATCTCTGTCTGTCAAATAAATAGATAAAATCTTTAAAAAAAATCAACATATAATAATAACAATAATAACAACAACAACAATTAAAAAAAATTCCCTGGACTTTTATTAGAATCACAATATATTGTTTGAGTTTCACTCACTTTTAAGGCATTGCTAGACATCCAGGTGAAAAGTTAAAACAAAACAAAAAACAAATCTCTGCCTCACTCACCTTGATATTTTACTGTATCCATTGTATTTGTTTTTGGGGCATAGTTATACATTTTAATTATTATCAAAATCTACTTTTTATTGCAATACAGATCCATTTTCTCTGCCTATATTTTTATGCAATGAAGAACTAGGTAATCTGTATAATTTAATAGTATGCCAATGACTATACAAGGGACCAACATAATAAAACAGTAAGTATAAAGTGTTGAATTCCTTTTAGTATTGAAAATGAATGGGCTTATTACGTGCTCTTTTACTGCCCTGATGTTCCTGAAAAGAATGCATGTTGAGAAGAATGTAAAAAACAAAAAAACTTCTTCCCAATTTTGCCCCTCCAAACCCCCAAAACAGAAATAGTTTAAGCTCATCAATATTAGTAGGAGACTTGCATTCATAAAATAGTGTTTCCTTGTTGCATTTCTGAAGTTGGAATGGTAGTTAAGTTGATGTCAAAAGAAACTTGACATTCTCAAGATAGATGAATAAGTTCTGATGTAGTTGTTATTACTTTTACTTGTGAGAACTAAACCAAAGCTTTGATTTTTACCTTGATGTTATACTGTCTGTCTGAAGAATGCTGAGGACTTCCAGATTGACAGCATGGATTATGAAAAGAGTGTTGTTCTGTTGCTATGTATACCTGCAGAACACTAAATGTAAAATGGGACCCTCGGTGGGAAGGCTTGTTTGTGTAAGATCACAATTACACTTTTTTTTTTTTTTTTTTTTTTTTTTTTACAGGGAACAGGGACATATAGGTATAAATTATGCCTTTGAGCTAATTTTTTAAAGTTATCATATTAAATGAGATCTTGGATTCAAGGATGTATGCTACATAATTCACAAAAATAATTAGAGAACACTTTCTAAATGTCAGGCATTTATTAAGCTACCATTCCAATGGGTTTTTGTCTATACATCAGTGAGAAGTCAGAATATAATAAAATTGAAGTGTGTAGTTATGCCCAAGAGGAAAATACATGAGTACACTGAACTATTCAAGTGAGGCAAAGACTTTAAGACAAACAACTATTCAGTTTGTATTTCTCAGTGCCTTAAAAATCATTTTCAAATAAGATAATCAGGAACATAATAGAATTCTATAATTATCACAGATTTAAAATAATCTGAAGTGGGATTTGTGTTCTTTTCCAGTTAATGTTAGCTTCAAATGGTAGGTTCGATTTAGTGCCACATATTGTGCTGAGGTAAAAGGGGCCCGTTTCTAAGGTGAGGAGGAATTGGAGGAAATAGCAGTGCTATAGGTGAAGACCAGGACAGAAATGACTACCCTGGAGAGAGATTAACAAACAAATCACATCTGAACAGGACCATAGAAAACCAGTATATTTCTGTGCTGGGTTGAGAACTAAAAGTGGTTCAATAGGAAATAGGGAAATAGGTCAGCGGTCCAGTTTTAAAAGCACAGAGTGAAATGGTAATCATATTAGACACAGAGCCACCTATTTTCAAACTTCCACCTAAAATATAGTAAGAACAGGGTTCAGCCACCAAGAAGTAAAGCTGAAAGGAGCACCAAACCTGGGGAGCATAGAGAACCTAATGGCATGGAAAGTCTGAGCCGAAATGGACCAGGTAAGCATATTTGCTGTCTCACAGCAGTATTTGGGGACCTGTCTATGGACCATGTCTCAGGAGGAGCGGGCATTTCCAGACTTAGTTTTGGATCATTAAAAATCATTTCGGGGCGCCTGGGCGGCTCAGTGGGTTAAAGCCTCTGCCTTCGGCTTGGGTCGTGGTCCCAGGGTCCTGGGATTGGGCCCCACATGGGGTTCTCTGCTCCGTGGGGGGCCTGCTTCCCTTCCTCACTCTCTCTGCCTGCCTCTCTGCCTACTTGTGATCTCTGTCTGTCAAATAAATAAATAAAATCTTAAAAAAAAATAAATAAAAATCATTTCAAATCCCTTTTGGTAAATATAATTCCTGAACTGTTTCTTAGTGAGACTGGGATTCTTAGTGAAATAAGGTATTCCAGGAGAGCAAAAGGGATTATTTTTGATGAATGTGAGGCAGTATTCAAGCAAATATACATGGGAATAAACTAATAGAGTATTTGTCAGGAAGTAGCAATATTTTAAATAGCAGAACTAGCCTTTTTACTAATATCTTCATTAGTATTTCTTAAAGTTCTTCAGGTATAAACACTGAGTAATAATTATAAGGAAAAGTGGAAAAAATGAACATCATACCATTTGGCATTTTATATTATAGAAATGGATCAGATTTAAGGATATCTAGAAGGCAGGTCTTAGCTCTATTCAAGTATTGACATTGAAGAATAATTTAAGCATATCAATTATATTCTTAGAACATTTTTACATAAAAACCAACTTCAAAAATTGTTCAGAACTATCACTTTAATCAGAAGAAACAGACATCTGTTCCTCATGGCCCTCTCTGCTACTGGGTGAAAGAGAAAAATAAATTTTACATACAGTTCAGTTATACATTATGAGCCCTCTACATTAACAACAACAACAAAAAGACTTGACCATCTGTCACCAAATATATTTTAATTTGGGGAGCCATATTCTTTTTTAGTACATTAGAGGCACTGTTACAGATGACAACTCTCAGTTTGCTAAGAAATAGACATTCCAAAAGACAATTATTATTTTAAGTTGATTTTGGAGAACTATTATTGATTCTCACTTTGGTTTGCAATTTAAGAAATAAAAGAGGCTCAATCTACTTTAAATAATTCATTAAGAACAGTTTTTAGGGGCGCCTGGGTGGCTCAGCGGGTTAAAGCCACTGCCTTCAGCTCAGGTCATGATCCCAGGGTCGTGGGATCGAGCCCCGCATCAGGCTCTCTGCTCTTCAGACAGCCTGCTTCCTCCTCTCTCTCTCTGCCTCTCTGCCTACTTGTGATCTCTATCAAATAAATAAGTAAAATCTTTAAAAAAAAAAAAAAAAAGAACAGTTTTTATAGGGGAGGGATATTCTCCCAATTTACAGATATCTTAAAAATAAAAAGCTTGTATAGTTTGGATTCCAGCACAAGCTATGTTACTAATTTTTGTTAATTATATATGGCCTGGTTCAACTCATGGGAAAGGAAAACCCCAGAATTTTATGATTCAGTCTTCTTTTTTAGTAATTTCATGTGGAGATAATCTATCTGAATCAAATTCAATGTAGTTCAACTATTCCATTAATTTAACTCAATAAGCACTTACTCTGTGCAGAGCACTCTGCTGAAAAATCAAATAGCTCATTGCATTCAAGCAATGACTTATAGTGATATAAATAATCAAGAAACTCATTTACTTTTTGGGAAGCTGAGTTTAATAGACCAGTAAAATGGTCACCTACCCACTCTCTTAGGTGGACACGTATTTAAAGAAAAAAAAAAACACAATAAAAAGTTGTTGTGACCTTTTACAACTTTCATGATTTGATTTAGGAATTTGTTTCTTTATTAATATGATCATTTAGTTCCTCATAAAACGTTCAATATGAATACATTAAGCATTTACTATTATCCATGAACAGGACCAGGCATTGAGTATCCAAGTTAAAGCCTATTCTCTGGACAGCTCATAGACAAAAACACAGTAATTGTCTGTGAGAATTATTCTTTTTTCGGTTTTGAAGATAGGAATCGTAAAGAGCTTTTTAGAATAATGGGCATCTAAGTGAAGGCTTGATTAATGATGCATTCGACAGACTAAGCAAGCTACCTTTCATTTGCATTTCCATCTTTTAAGAAGTTTGACTGTGAGCAGTCATCCAAGCCTATCACTTCTGTCTAGTGATTCATTGTGTATAGTTTTCCTGCTTATAACACGTGATCCCATTATGTTGGACATAGGTGGTTAGACTAGAAATGGATAACTAAACCAAATTTGGCCTTCTATCAACTAGGGGCAGCAGCCTATTGAGTGGCCTTATACGAGTTCCCCAAAGAGATAGTCTGCTGGGTAAGTCCTTGACAAACAATTATAATCTGTCTCTTGAGATGTGTCATTCATCTGTTCACTCACTCATCTATACTTTGAACAAATAATTATCATATGTACTAATTACTGGCATGTGGAGATGAATATGACAGATATGGTCTCTGCCTTTTTGGAACATGCAATTATATCCTGTGACTCAGACAAATAAGCAAGTGACAACTTGGGGAACGTACTATAGTAAATTTATTATAGAGTGTGTTCTGGAGTACATAGGACTGGCACTTTAATGCACCAGTCTGGACTTAGGTGCCCATGGGGATGCTCAGGGGTGTATTGTAGTGGAAATAGCATCCAACACCAGGTTAAGAAGGAGGTAATCAGGTGATAGATCAGACATTCTATTTCAGGTATCTTGCTTGGAAATGAGGGGTGGGGAAATTGTTTCTATAATTTGAAGAGAGAGAGTAGGTGGTTGCTGCTGAAGCACAGAATAAAAATAGGGTAGGGTGCCTGGGTGGCTCAGTGGGTTGAGCCTCTGCCTCTGGCTCAGGTCATGATCTCGGGGTCCTGGGATCTAGGCCCGAGTCAGGCTCTCTGCTCAGCGGGGTGCCTGTTTCCCCCTCTCTCTCTGCCTGCCTCTCTGCCTACTTGTGATTTCTCTGTCAAATAAATAAATAAATAATTCTCTGTCAAATAAATAAATAATAACAGGGTAGAGAGAAAGATAAGAAATAATTCTGAAATAGTAAGTAGTACTATTTAAAGAAGGGCCGTGAGTAGTAGTATGGACATTTGTTTAGACATTATCCAAAGGATAATGGGGAGCAGTTAAGCATCTTAAGAGAGAAAATGTAATGGAATTAGATTTTCATTTTTAAAATGGTGTTTGGGGGACGCCTGGGTGGCTCAGTTGGTTAAGCGGCTGCCTTCCGCTCAGGTTATGATCCCAGCGTCTGGGATCGAGTCCCACATCGGGCTCCTTGCTCGGCGGGGAGCCTGCTTCTCTCTCTGCCTCTGCCTGCCTCTCTGTCTACCTGTGCTCACTCTCTCTCTCTAATAAATAAATAAAATCTTTAAAAAAAAATTAAAATGGTGTTTGGGCTATGGCTGCAGATATAATTTGAAGCATCAGACAATATGTAGTAGTTTGGTGTAATTTAGGTAATTTAGAAAAAAGTATGGTGGCCTGAACTGGGATAATTAGCATAAAATAAATTGATGCAGTGCTATTCACGAGATAAAACTTGTGGTGGTTGATTAGATGAGGGTTAAGGATGAAAAAGAAAAGCCAAAGATTATGACTTCCAAATTTTCAATTTGGAGCAATTTGGTAGGTAGTAAGAATTGCAGAAAATATCATTCAAATGGGGTGAGGGAAGACCAGTTTGGAGCTTACTCATTTGACATGTTGGAGGGCTGCTAAGTGGGGCTATGTGGAAGAAAGGTGGATGCAAAGCTAAGGAGCTCTGTTAGGGGATCAGGTCTCAAAATTTCTCTTTGGGAGTCATCAGTATATAATTAATTGAAGGAATGAATTTGGATGAGATCACTTAAAAAAAAAAGTCTCTGGAGTGAAAAGCAAGGCCAAATGCTGAAACTGAAGAAGGTGATCAGAGTCATATTTTTCTTAGGACAGAAGAAAGTCTGGATGGTAACTAGGAAGGAATGCTAATTAGCAGAACAGATTGCTTCTGAGGCTAAAAACGATAAATTAGTGGCATTAATTCACATGGTTGTGTGCTTTTCTGGAAAGAACATATGTTTTGATTCCAGTTTTTGATGTTTCTGGCCTAAAACAACAGAAGGGTAAAGGATAAGGGACTTGGACTTGGATTTGGATTTGGGAAATAGCATTACAAAGGGATGAGTTATACAACTATGTAGGTAAGGAGCAAAAGCAGTCAGGTTATTGGTAGATTAGTAAAGGTTACTGGTATAGGCTATTAGTAAAGGTTATTAGTAAAGTCATTTGTAGGTCATAGAAGTAAAAGGAATAATGTCTTGGATAACTGGAGTTTGAAGAACAGATACGGTGATAAAACTTCATGAAAGTCCTATAATGATAAGGGAATAAGATATTTTGATTTAATATTTCAGAGATAACACAGTCCTGGATTTTAATTAAAAATTTTCTGTGGCACTATGATAGGTAGTTGAAGTACACTGGACATGAGGTTTTTTAGAGATAAGGAGATCAAGGATACAAAGAGGAATACAAAGAGACTGGCTCTTCCCGCGGACATTGGAATCATTAGGTATTATTACAGGTGTGAGCATAGAGAGAAGAACATGCCCTGGTCTGTCAGTCTTCATGAAGGTTGAGACAAGTCAATGTGGTACATCTGAAAGGCAAGGGCTTCTAAGGATGTCTCTCTCTCTCTTTTTTTCTTCTTTTTTGGAGAGAGCATGTAGGTGCTGGGGGAGGGTACACAAAGAAAAGAGGGAGAGAGAATCTTAAGCAGGCTTCATGCTCAGTGGGAGCCCAAGTCAGGGCTCAATCCCAGGACTATGAGATCATGATCTGAGTCAAAACCATTAGTCAGATGCTTAACTGACTGACCCACCCAGATGTCCCAAGATGTCTCATTTTAATATAAGAATATGGAGAGGTAATGGCGAGAGATAGTGCTGGAGAAAAAAAAAAATGATGCTGATGTTAATCTCACCTCGTAATCCTGAATTTAGTGAGCTGCAGAACTTTCTGTTCTGAGGCTGCGGAGGAACTGGGATCACTTACAGCCTGGTGGTGAACAAACACTTTGTGAAGACTGTGGGAACAAAGGGAATTTCCATCATGACATAAAACTGAAAAAACCTAGTAGAACATCTGGAGAATAAAGAAGATTGGAGAAAAGGAAGAAATGAATGGTATGTATAATAATAATGACAAAGAAAGCATCAGGATTGTTTATCTCTTGGTACTGATCAATTAGAAGACCATAGGTGGGCAGCATGGTGTGTTATGCTGGTCAGAAGGTTGCCAAGAGGATCAGTGTAGCTATTGCCAAGGAGAGTTAGGGGCTGTCAGTCTTTCTGGAGTTGCCTGTAGCTTTGATTGATCAGCTGATGGACTCCTTTCAGGTTGGGTGGTAACTGCAGCTCTCTTATGTATGAGAGTTATGTATGATTAAGATCTCTCATTAGAAGACAGTGTAGAGGGGCGCCTGGATGGGTCAGTGGGTTAAAGCCTTTGCATTCAGCTCTGGTTATGATCCCAGGGTCCTGGGTTCGAGCCCCCCATCCGGCTCTCTGCTCAGCGGGGAGCCTGCTTCCCTTTCTCTCTCTCTGCCTGCCCTGCCTACTTGTGATCTCTGTCAAATAAATAAATAAAATCTTAAAAAAAAAAAAAAAAAGAAGAAGAAGAAGACAGTGTAGAGGCCTGACCTGTGTGTGGCCTGTTGAGCAAAGCCCATGTTTTATTTGCATGTGTCTGAGCATGATGATGAGAGCTGCTTTGGGACAGATGGAGAGTACCCCAGGTGGTAATCTGGTGAGAGATTTTGGTGAAGCCTGAGGCTATGAGCTGCGTAACTGCTTTTCGTGACCTCAACTATACTGTTTTTCTGATTCCCATAAAATGTAGGATCCGGGTAAAAACAAATTTTTGAGGGTGTTCATGTGACTTTCCTTGTGACACTTTCATAGGGATTTTAGCCTTAACTGAGTCAGTTTATTTCAGTCCCCTTGCAATGCCTAGGCAGGTATTGGAGCCACTGGATAAAATTTGGATGAAAAATATTCTAACTAAGCCTATTTATTGGCATACAAGGGCACTAGAACATGTGAACAGTGTGTTAGAGGAAAAAAAATATGCTAAGTTTTCTGTGGGGTTCTTAGAAAATTTCTTATCTTTCTACTTCATGATAATTATTGGATATTATTTAGGGTTTTATATTCTTGTGTTTTAGCCTTACTAGGATTCCACGATGTTCCCTGCATCATCATGCAGTAGACAAATAGTTTAAGAATATTTACAAAATAGGGACGCCTGGGTGGCTCAGTTGGTTAAGCGGCTGCCTTCGGCTCAGGTCATGATCCCAGCATCCTGGGATCAAGTCCCATATCGGGCTCCTTGCTCGGCAGGGAGCCTGCTTCTCCTTCTGCCTCTGCCTGCCACTCTGTCTGCCTGTGTTCACTCCCCCTCTCTCTCTCTTTCTCTGACAAATAAATAAATAAAATATTTAAAAAAAAGAATATTTACAAAAAAGTTGATTAACCAAGGACTACTGCTTTAAAATATTAACTCTTTTACTACAGTGTCTACTGTACATTCCTTTAGGCCTTATGTCTTATACTTTTTAATGTGCTTTACTTAAAAAAATCAAGAACTACCTCTGATTAATTATGAATTTTGATACCCTCAATGTGTCTATAAAGTTCAAATTCTGGCACATTTGTTCTTATGTCTCATAATTTCCCACTACCTAGAAATAGGTTATACCTGCTAAGTGATCTGAATTGTATTTTAATTAATTATTTTAGAAGGCAGACAGAAAGATTTTCTCTTCTTCAGTCTGGGTTATCTTTGGCCAAGAATTCACATCATATCCTAACCAGAGGCCAGTTTTTGTTTGTCTTTGTTTTTATCCTTTGTGGGAGGAGGGCAGAGCCAAATTTCTGTCTCTGTCTCTCTTGTCTTTATTATTCAGGAAGAAAAACCTATTACCATTCTTTTAAGTCCTGGAACCACTGGACTGAAGTGGTGATTCATCCTTTTGTCTCTTGGCTTTGCTATGCTCTTTTGTATGGCTTTGTAAACATCCAGCTTTCAATAATCATGTATGTTATATATAAGATTTTATATAAGATCTAAATAATATGTAAGAGCAGCTCTTCGTGAAAACGTACTCAATTAAATGTAACATCTAATCCTCCCAAATTCTTTGTATGATATTTATAAACTGAAGAATCTTTTATCAATTATTATAAATGTTAATAATAAGAATCTATTCCATAAATAACTTGCTATTTGGAAAGAACAATGAATGCATTTTTCTTAAGGACACAGCAATTATGTTATAATTTTTAAAGTTTTGTTTCAGCTACAAGGAAAAATATTTTTGGTTATAACCTTCCTTTGACTTACTAGAATGTAATTTTCTCCTCAGTGTTAAGTTTTAGTAAGATCCAAATTAAATAGTACATTTTGACTAAATGAGAATACAAGAGAAAATTGATCTTATCTAAAACAATTATTCAAGTCAAACAATGTCTATTTGTACTTTGGTTGTAAGTATCCCTCTGTAGAACCCCTACTCAAAGTCAATTATAATATGCATATGTATATTTGCCTGATTTGTAATTAGATTACCAAAATAGCATAGAATTAACCAAGTATGTGTTTTCTCAAACTCTAATAAGAACTAATTTGAAGCTATATTTTGTATTACATGAGGGTTAAAATATTTTAAGTGTGAAAAATAGAAGTTTTACTAATTTTACTAATATTTTAAATAATTCATTATAAAGATTTTTATAAAATGTATTTGTATTCAAATGAACGTCATCTTTTTTCCCTCCCTTCCCATCTTTTAATGGTAATACTGTACTTCTGATGCCATCTCTGAGCTTTTTATCATAGCAAGGCTGGGAATACACCAAGGTAAAGGATAAACCCTCCATACTCCATCATAAAATACTCAGAGTGGTCTAATTCCTATATATAAAATGTCTATATAAATACACTCTCAGAAATTATACCTATGTCCAGAATGGTTACCACTTACAATCTTGTTTTAAAAAACTTTTACTTTAAAAACATTGAAAAAATCACATGTGGTCCCACTATTTAAGAATTTATAAATAGTGAAAAGAGATCATCTCAGTCCTCACCCAGGCAGGCCCCCTGACAACCACCCATACTATCAGAGTAAACACAGTTAAAAATTGGGAGTACATTGTAGACTAAAACTTTTGTTTGGAATTGGTTGTCTCCTGTACATGGAAATAATAACTGGGGTCCAAAGAGCCCTGGAATTAACAGTTGCTAGAGTCATGCTGTTATGTTTATAGTTTATAGATGAGTAGCTTAAGCAGGTTTAGAGTAAGGCACTTGAATACTTTAAAAAGCTTATAATATGTAGATAAGTGGAATAAATAAATGGAGTCCACAGTTAAGAGTTTTATCAATTTGTTCGGCAGTGGTATTTATTTCCATCTTATTTTTTTTTCCTTTTTTTCAGTTGACCCTTGATACAGTATTTCCATATTGGATATCTCCCTAGTGTGTAGTGGACAGAATGCCTGCCACTATCTCAGGCCATGCCCTTTTTTTTTTTTTTTTTAAAGATTTTATTTATTTATTTGACAGAGATCACAAGTAGGCAGAGAGGCAGGCAGACAGAGAGGAGGAAGCAGGCTCCCTACTGAGCAGAGAGATGGATGAGGGGCTCGATCCTAGGACTCTACGATCATGACCCGAGCTGAAGGCAGAGGCTTTAACCCACTGAGCCACTCAGGTCCCCCGCAGGCCATGCTCTTTATCTAGAAGTTCCCACTATTGGTTTTTAAACTGACTTCATACACAGACAGCAAGGAGAGGCCAAAGAAAGAAGACCACTCCAGATTAGTAGAGGGCATATTTAATAAGCAAGGAAACTTGTATACCAGACTTATCTTAGGCAGCTGAAAGATGAGTAGGTTTCTGCATTTACCCCCCCAATTTTTTTTTTTTTTTAAGATTTTATTTATTTATTTGACAGAGAGAGACACAGTGAGAGAGGGAATACAAGCAAGGGGAGGTGGGAGAGGGAGAAGCAGGCTTCCCACAGAGCAGGGAGCCCGATGTGGGGCTTGATCCCAGGACCCTGGGATCATGACCTGAGCCGAAGGCAGACGCTTAACGACTGAGCCACCCAGGTGCCCCTACCCCCCAAATCTTAAAAGTTTAGATACCTCAACTGGGTTCAGTCATCTATACCATCTAGATAGTCTCAACACTGCATTTCCGTCTCCAGGCTGTATCCTTGGGGCAGCTTCTGGGAGTAGGGAAGGTAAGCAGATTGTGTCTTCAAACAAGAAGGAGGGATGATGAGCCTCCAGTTGCCTGGCTCCCCCTGATAGGTCAGCCAGCGGTTACATCTGCTGGACGACCCCGCTCAACATTCCATCTCTTGTGACCAGCTCTTAGACTCTCACATGCCTCCTTCTTTCACCCTGTGCCCTGAGAGGTCAGCAGGGGTTTCATAAGCATGGAGGGAGCTCATTTGGTGGCCATCTTGGCTACTTTATAGGTAGATGCCGCAGCAATGATGTAGGCACATGCAAGAGAAAACACAGGTTATGACAATGATTCCCCAAATGAGTGACACCTTTTCTCCACCTTTACCACAATCTCCATGCTCTGAACATTGAATTATTAAAGGCCTCTAGGCTGAGGATCAGGTCACCCAGGGTATTCACTTGTGTCCTCATGCAGTTTAATAAAGATGATATATTAAAGCAGACTCAAATATGAACATACAATATCCTATTTGGATAACAGCACAGATGCCTCCTTATGAGATAGTCATAATGTCCAAGGTCATCCTATTTTTGAAGGACACTTTTCTCATTAGAGACAATTCAGTGTCCAATAAGGACAGGCTTTGTTGGCTGTCATTCAAGCCTTGCTGGGTAAATTTAGTAAGGGCTGTAAAGTCCTCCACGCTAATGGAGGGAACAGAGATGGCAGCCAAATGATCATACCAGTGGGAAACAGAAAATGCTCACCTGACCTTGAGGTGAGAAAGGTTGGCAGCTTTAGGAACTTGACCTGGTGGCATGTACTATACCTGTTGACTATACATGGGGAGGCAGCATTGTCAGACATAAGAAGTTGGTAGGGTAAGCCAGATCAGAACCCCTACATTCTCTCCTCTTTTAATGATATGTCTTCCATTCTAGGTGTGATGTTATTTCAGCAGGTGCAGTTTGCAGCAGAACGATGGGATCCAAGTAAAGATTGAATAGTTACCCCTTACCCAGGGATGCAGAGTAACTCACTCATCCTGGGGAGGGATGACCCATTGCAGCTTCCAGTGGATAGCTCCTTTCCTAGGTGTGATGGGGCTTGGTATTCTTAGCTATATAGCACATTGATCCACAATGAGAGTCTGGTAAATGGCCCTTTCCACTGACTTCCATCCCTTTATAATATTAGGTGCCTCAGCAGAGATCCTCGGTCTGGGATATGTGGCAATAGGTCCTACTGGTTAATCACCAAAATGTATTAAGGCCTGAGAGAGTAACTCTAGTCCACCTGGCCAAGTTGGTTTTACCTGTTAGTAATTTAATCTGCTTCTTTAATTATCTCATTCTTCTCTACCCAGCCCTGCAAGCCTGCAGGTTTTAGAAGAGATGGAGCCTCTATTCAAATGTCATGTTCTTTTGCCCAGTCTTGCATATTACGACCTTTGAAATGTGACCCCAATGTGTATTTGCTGAGGGTGTTCACACATGGTCCTGAGCTTTTCAAATCCCCTAATGCTGGCAGCCTTGTCTGTGTGTCAAAAAGGGGAAGCTTGGGTTAGGCCAGATGTGTTGCCCATACAAACCAGGACATATTCACAACCCTAACCAGAGGGCAGGAGCCAATTTGCCAATCCCTCATCAGTTGGGAACTCTTGTAGGTGGCCTCAGACAACTTCAGCAGTTGTGTTGGATGCTATTTAAAACTCCCAGGTGCCCCAAGTAGTCAAAGATCTGATAAAGACAGAACACAGAATCTTTGTTTTCTAGGTGATTACATTAAAGGCAAAGGAAAGCATTTGTTTACAATTTCTTATTAAGAGCAGACCAAAAATCACGGGCACCTGGGTGGCACAGTTGGTTAAGCACTTGCCTTTGGCTCGATAATGTTCCTAGGGCTCTGGGATCTAGCCACACATTGGGTTCCCTGCTCAGTGGCAAGCCTGCTTCCCTCTCTCCCTTTACCTGTGCCCCTGCATGTGCGCTCTCTTGCTCTCCCTCTCTCTCTCTCTAATAAATAATAAAATCTTTAAAACAAACAAAAAATAACAACCAAAAATCTAAGAAAATTTTGTGCTTTTAACAGAGAGAAAACCAAATTCTAATTTTATACCAGTACACTCTTTGTGTAGAGGCCACTTTTGGGCAGACAGGCTTGAGCAATGGAACATAGATGGAACATAGAGAAGGCCCACAGCGATCCCCTGACCGAATACAAAAAGGCCTAAGAGGGGACCCATCTCAAAATATCCATAGATCCTGACTGATCCAGTGGGCTACTTACAATTAGGCACAGTTACTAAAAAAAGGAAGAATTCCATAGTGGCCAAATCTCCTCATCTCCTTTTAAAAATGGGCTGCCACCCACTGCCTTCCAGCAGACAACTCTCTTTTGCAGTGCTGCCTAATGCTCCCTTACAGTCCACCTCCACTGCCTTAGGGCAGACAGCCTCTTCTCTGCGGTCAAGCCCTCCACTCCCTTGCAGTATATTGAATCAACTTCTATTGCCTCCCCACTGCCTCAGGTGAATTCTTTTACCTCCAGCACCACCCATTTCTATCCAGCCTATATTTGGAGGCCCCCATCTGATGGAGACACTGCACCCTTAACATTAAAATTTTTTTCTTTTTAGCTTAAATCCATTCCAATCTTAGTTTGGCTACACGTGAAATCCCTTTTCCATAAATCCTCTGTAACTTTCTACATCTGCTTAGTTTTTGTCCTGTCTTTTTTTTCATGGAACATTTTGTTTTATGATGAAATTATTTTTTTCTTCACCAATAACAAACAAACAAACAAAAAAACAAACAAAAATAAAAGCAAAAAAAAAATCCCTCCTATCCTTTATATCTTTCCTTATCCATAAAAACCCTCACACATTTTATTTTTTACCTATTTTTCATATATGCTCATTTTCTTTCACCCTTCTTATTTCTGGTAGTTGTGTAAACAAACAAACAAAAAAACCCAAAAACCTTATCTTTTTTACAAATCAGTTTTGGCTGTGCTCCCTGGGGGTAGAAAAACATCTCATACATACAGCATATGACTGCCACAAACAGAAATCCCATCATAGCTTTCATTCCCAAACTTTAGCCATAAATCAGGTACCCACTTTCATGGCTAAAGCTTTGTATGGGTATTTGTGATCTTACGAAGGCTGTGGACTAGAATTTTTTAAAAGATTTTATTTATTTGAGAGAGAGAGAGAGAAAGAAAGAAAGTACAGGCAGGGGGAGAGGCAGAGGGAGAGGGACAAGCTGACTCCCCACAGAGCAGGGAGCCTGACCTGGGGCTGAATTCCAAGACCCCAAGGTCTTGATGTGAGGGTAGCTTAACCAACTGAGCCGCCCAGGTACCCCTGTGGACTAGCTTTTTGAGCAAGAGAACTTCTCTAATAGTCTGAATTTTTCAAAGCCCCCCCTCCCCCGCCCACTTTCCTTCTTCAGTCTCTGCGGATCAGTGTTTTGGTTATCTGCTGGTGTGTTTACATTTCAAACACTTGATAAGGTTTACAACTTCAAGGGACAGAGAAAGAGTAAGTTTTCCCTTAAGCATTTTGGGGGATAATTGCTGTTTGAATTTTTCCTTTGTATGAGGGATCATACAGCTTGGGGCATTTCAGCTTCCTCCTCATCAATAACCATAATATCCTCCTCTTCCTTCTCAGTCTTCTAGAGACTCTATCTTTTAGCATCCCAACTGGGCTTTGTCACAAATACCTGGACCTTAATCTGTGGCAGTTTGTGCCCTCCCAGTTTTGTAAAATGGCATGCTAAATTCTCCTAGTGTATTATCCTGCTCTCCCAACTTGTCTGCCAGCCCCAAAGCTAGCACAACAGTGGACAACTGAATGCCTTTCTCTAAGTTCAGCTCTTCTTCCAACCTTTTTTTCTTTTTTGAGAGGGAGGCAAAGAGGGGCAGAGCTAGATGAAGAACAAGAGAGTCATGAGGAGGCTCCATGTTCAGCCTGATGTGGGGCTCGATCCCATGACCCTGAGATCATGATCTGAACTGAAATCAAGAGTTGAATACTTAACCAATGGAGCCACCAAGGCTCCCCTCTTTTTCCAACTTTCTGAGTCAAGCTTCAGCCTCTAGTTGGGCATCAGTGTTTAGTGGACTGCACACAGCAGGAGGCAGCCCACTGAAGCAACAATTCCTTTCTTTTCTCTGTCACAGTACACTGTGCACAGTCCCTCAAACAAGCATGTGAAAACAGCCAGCGTTTTCCTAGTCTCCTCATACTAACATGAAGTCCACTCTAGCATCTAATATAAGGACTACCCACCTCACCACATAGACATTGATGGCTAATTTGAGATTTCCCCTGTGGATGCCTTAACAACTTAACTAGTGGTCAGACTTCTGAGTTCTAGGTACAGTCAGACCATCCTACCTACATGCTGTTTCTGTCCTTTGGTTTCTACTTGACCTCTCTAGGGTTTTTGTGAGAAGAGGCTAAGATATTTCTACCAGTCTTCCATTACTGGATTTAAACTAGGTGACTCTTCTTGAAACCAAAAAAGAATTTAATACTCCTAACTCACCAGTAATTGGTCCTTTCAGCTTGGTACCTGGATAACTTGTATGGGGTGGAAAAAGTATATACATTAACTCCGCCTTTCGACACTGTACTCCTATTGTGTCTACCTCAGGATCTAATCAACAAGAAAGGGCTTCAGGGTTTTAATAGGTTGTATTCTGTGTAAAGTAAAAATATATTTTTTTGGGTGCCTCGGCGGCTTAGTTGGTTAAGCGTCTGCCTTTGGCTCAGGTCATGATCCCAGGGTCCTGGGATCCAGCCCCACATCAGGCTCCCTGCTTGGCGGGGAGCCTGCTTTTCCCTCTGCCTCTGTCTGCCACTCCCCCTGCTTATGCTCACTCTCTCTCTGACAAATAAATAAAATAAAAAAATATATACATTTTATCAACAAATACATGCCATGTGATTTAAAAATCATAATCTACATTCTAAAATTCTCTGTTACTGTGAATGTTTCCAAGGTGTGCAAGAGGAAAGCTAACAGTTGCATTGTGTATTGCATTCAGATTTGTGATTTAGTGTTGTTACTTCTGAAATTTAGTTTTATCTTAAAAGTCAATCTTGGAGGGGCGCCAAGGTCCCTCAATGGGTTAAGGCCTCTGCCTTCCGCTCAGGTCATGATCCCAGGGTCCTGGGATTGAGCCTCACATCGGGCTCTCTGCTTAGCAGGGAGCCTGCTTCCCCCTCTCTCTGCCTGCCTCTCTGCCTACTTGTGATCTCTGTCTGTCAAGTAAATAAATAAAATCTTAAAAAAAAAAAGTCAATCTTGGAGATAAAGCGCTTAATGATGTAGTATAAAGATCTTGGCTTAATAGAAAACATGAGGTAAATTTTGGCTGTCAAATGAGTAACCTAAAATCTCTAGCTACAAAGGGATTTCAGATTTTGAGTAATCTGTCTAGACAAGGGTAATTATATAAAGTGACTGTTACTTTTCTAATGTTAGCTTTGAAATTTGGTAACTAAAAATGAATATTTATTCAGATACACTATTTCAAGTAATATACTTCACCAAGAGGCATGGTTTCACATTCCTTTATCTGACTGCCTTGGGAATATTTCACTTTTTAAAAATTTTTTTATTTCATAAGATTTTCTTTTTTTTTAAGATTTTATTTATTTATTTGATAGACATAGATCACAAGTAGGCAGAGAATCAGGCAGAGAGAGAGGAGGAAGCAGGCTCCCCGCCGAACTGAGAGCCCTATGCGGGGCTTGATCCCAGGACCCTGAGATCATGACCTGAGCTGAAGACATGGCTTAACCCACTGAGCCACCGAGGCATCCCTTATTTTGTAGGATTCTTAAAACTTGTTAATGGGTTTATTTATTTTTAATAGAAAGGAAATTTTAATGTAGAATAAGTTTAGTAAACACCACATGTATTTTCTGTTGTTAATGACGATATACATGTATTCTTAAATTCAAGTATTTTTTTTAAAAAGAAGAAAAAAAAAACAGGATGAGAAAAATTCCTAGAAAGAGCCTTCACAAGAAAAAAAAAAAGAAGCTCAAGTTCTATCTATCCCTGTCAATCAGAAGTGGCTTTTAGCACAAATCAGCAACCTCCTCCAATGCACAAAAGCATTGTCATGTGCCTTGCAAGCAGAACATAAAACATGTCCCTTAGCTAGCAGGTTACTTCAATACTCAACTGGTCCGGTTTAAAATTCTTGTTTGTAGATCCAGTTTGTACATAGTCTGTAGATATACTGAACAATCAACCATGTATTATTCCAGTATTTTTTAAATGGCATTCTTATAGCTCAGGTAAACTGTTAAGATTATAAAGAGGTCTCTCAAAAGAAATTCTCAGATGAAAATACATTAAGGAGAAACCCTGAAAGGCAAATAAATCTAGTTGCTCCTTCCCCCTAAAATGGTGGGATCAAGTTAGAATGTCTGTTCTGAAGAGCAGCTCCATTTGTTTCCCTTTGATAAAAGGCCAAATCTTTCTGGACTGATATAATTTAAAAACTAAACCAATAAAAAAATACATATGTGCCATAAGATACTATAAAACTGGGTTCTCCATTGATTTTTTTTTTTAAACAAAATTCTAAGCTTTTAAATTTTTTATCTTAGCATGATCTTGGGCTGACCAATGTAACCAATATCATTTCTTAAGATTTCCCTTTAAAGAGCTCTTCTTTCTTCTCCTCCAACTCTATGAATCTGTGATGACTTACCATCATATGGCCCAACAACAATGGCTGTATTTCTCTGGTCTTGGGGTGAGCCACTGTCTGAAGCTGGGGCAATCTCAGGTTTTTTTTTAGGAATCTGAGAAGTCATTGACCTAGGTTGGTTGCCAGAATTGTGAAATGTGAGAATCAGGATTATAGCATGGCACTCATGTTTCCACTCCTACAGAAGAAGCTAGTCTGAAAGGCTCCAGCAAGCATTCAGAGGAAATTGAATGAAATATGTAGTGAGTCCTGTTGACATTTGAATTAATTGTTCTTCTTGCTCCTGTCACTTGGTAACATCTTTCAGTGGTTTGGTTTCCTGAGTTGATATACTCTCCTTTTCTGTAAGGTAATTCAAAATGGATTTTTTTTTAACCCTTAACAGATCTGATTAATATAGATTACAAAACTAAAGGGGTTATTAACCTAAAGCAAGGTTCACAACATTAAAATTGTGAGGAAAGATTTAATAAAAATGTCTAACCCACCCACAGTTCTTCTCCAAACAGAAGGAAATGAGCTAAAGATGTTAAAAGAAAGCCCAAGGAAATTTTGTTGAGTCTTCTATTTTAAACAGTTAAAATTAACACTAAATTAAGAAAAAAATTATCATGTAATTTAACTGAGTCAGGAGAATGATTTAAAGGTATGAGACTATCATAAGAACCCTCCCAAGACAAATAAGAGTCAAGATGGGGGAGAAGTAGCAGGCTGAGACGACATCAGGCAGCAGGAGATCAGCTAGATAGCCTATCAAACCATTCCGAACACCTACGAATCCAACAGGAGATCGAAGAGAAGAAAAACAACAATTCTAGAAACAGAAAATCGACCACTTTCTACAAGGTAGGACCCCAGGGGGAGGGGCCGGCTCCCGGCAAGCGGCAGAACACAAAATCAGGACTTTTAAAAGTCTGCTCCACAGAGGGACATCGCTCCAGAGGCCAAACTGGGGTGAAGACCTCGCGGGGACAGCATGGACTCAGGTCCCACAGGGTCACAGAAGGATTGGGGGTATCTGAGTGTCGCAGAGCTCACAGATAGTAGAGCAGGGAAACCAGCTGCGGAGACAGAGCCGAGGTTTCCTAGAGCCGTGGTCTGTGACACCGGCCGGTGCTCTGTGACACGGGCCGGTGCTCTGTGCGAGGGGTCCCCACAAGATCCGGGGAGACTCCGACCCGGGAGAGCTCAGGGATCTATGGGGTTCGGAGACTCCAGGTGGGACTCTGCCAGAGACGCTTGGTCACAGGCTGGGTGAGCTCGGAGCGCTCCCAGAAGCCAGTGAGACGGGACTGATTATGCACATCTTCTCCGAGCGCGGTCTCTGAGCGTGAACGGAGGCTGGGGGGACGGGAGTGATTAAACGCTTTTCTCTGAGGGCGCACTGAAGACTGGGGCCCCTAGCTCTCGGCTCCTCTGAACCTGAGATTGGGAGGCCGCCATTGTCATTCCCGACCTCCAGAACTCTAGGGAAAGCTTTCAGGGAACAAAAGCTCCCGAAAGCAAACCTGAGAGGATTACTTAGCCCGGCCCCTGGTAAGGGCGGTGCAATTCCGCCTGGGGCAAAGACACTTGAGAATCACTACAAAAGGCCCCTCCCCCAGAAGATCAAAGAAATCCAGCCAAGACCAAGTTCTCTTAACAAGGAGAACAGTGGATTCTTATCTGGACAAAATGACAAAGTGGAAAAACTCACCACAAAAAAAAGAACAGGAGGCAGGACTGAAGGCTAGGGACCTAATCAATACAGACATTGGTAATATGTCAGATCTGGAATTCAGGACGACGATTCTCAAGGTTCTAGCCAGGCTCGAAAAAGGCATGGAAGATATTAGAGAAACCCTGTCAGGAGAAATAAAAGCCCTTTCTGGAGAAATAAAAGAACTAAAACCTAATCAATTTGAAATAAAAAAAGCTATTAATGAGGTGCAATAAAAAATGGAGGCTCTCACTGCCAAGATAAATGAGGCAGAAGAAAGAATTAGTGATATAGAAGACCAAATGACAGAGAATAAAGAAGCTGAGCAAAAGAGAGACAATCAACTACTGGACCACGAGGGGAGAATTCGAGAGATAAGTGATACCATAAGACGAAACAACATTAAAATAATTGGGATTCCAGAAGAAAAAAAAGAGAATTAGGAGCAGAAGGTATACTGGAGAGGATTATTGTAGAGAATTTCCCTAATATAGCAAGGGGAACAAGCATCAAAATCCAGGAGGTGCAGAGAACACCCCTCAAAATCAATAGGAATCGGTCCACACCCCGGCATCTAATAGTAAAATTTACAAGTCTTAGCTACAAAGAGAAAATCCTGAAAGCAGTACGGGACAAGAAGTCTGTAACATACAATGGTAAAAATATGAGATTGGCAGCAGACTTATCCACAGAGACCTGACAGGCCAGAAAGAACTAGCATGATATATTCAGAGCACTAAACAAGAAAAACAGGCAGCCAAGGATACTTTATCCAGCTAGGTTATCATTGAAAATAGAAGGAGAGATAAAAAGTTTCCAGGACAAACAAAAACTGAAAGAATTTGTAAACACCAAACCAGCTCTACAGGAAATATTGAAAGGGGTCCTCTAAGCAAAGAGAGACCCTAAAAGTATTATCAGAAAGGAACAGAGACAATATACAGTAACAGTCACCTTACAGGCAATACAATGGCACTAAATTCATATCTCTCAATAGTTACCCTGAACGTAAATGGACTAAATGCCCCAATCAAAAGACACAGGGTTTCAGAATGCATAAAAAAACAAAACCCATCCATATGCTGCCTACAAGAAACTCATTTTAGACCTGAAGACACCTCCAGATTGAAAGTGAGGGGGTGGAAAACAATTTACCATGCTAATGGACATCAGAAGAAAGCTGGGGTGGCAGTCAATCTGATTGATATCAGATCAGTTAGATTTTAAGCCAAAGACTATAATAAGAGATGAGGAAGGACACTATATCATACTCAGAGGGTCTGACCAACAAGAAGATCTAATAATTTTAAATATCTATGCCCCTAACATGGGAGCAGCCAACTATATAAACCAATTAATAACAAAATCAAAGAAACACATTGACAAGAATACAATAATAGTTGGAGACTTTAACACACCCCTCACTGAAATGGACAGATCATCCAAGCAAAAGATCAACAAGGAAATAAAGGTCTTAAATGACACACTGGAC